>OZ012739.1:645673789-645898789 GCA_963859935.3 Lathyrus sativus
TATACGTTGTAGAATGATGTTCTCGTTTGATGCTCTTCACATATGAATTGTTGTTGAAGACTTGTTTAAATACTTCACACCCATTTTTCAAATAGCGTGCATATACACAAAAAAAGAATGTTCAGACATATCCTTTTTGTTCTGAAATCCTGTGCCATACACAAAAGAGGAATAGTGTCGTTGGATGTAGACAATGAGTGGCAACGAATCTTTCTTGATCAACATCTTTTTAAATGAACGAATATGAAAATATTTCCTGCATCAGATCCTCTGATGATGTTCCATTTTCTTCTTATCAGAGTCACTCACTTCCAGAGTTCTGATGATGTTCCATTTTCTTCTTATCAGAGTGACTCACTTTCAGAGTTCTGCAGCTTAGTGCTAGCGTGATTGTTTTAGCAAACTGTTCATCCAGAGGAGCATTTTAGATCCGAGCAGATCTTCGCTCTTACGTGTTATCCAAATGTATCACTTTGTTACTAACGTTTCAGAGCCTTACGAGTTTTGATTCTCAGAGCCTCTGCATTTGCAGTGTTGAATTTAGTACGCTCAGAGTCATCTGAATTTTGCTTTATACTCTACGCTCAAAGCCTTTTGTAGCTACGCTTTTTACCAAACACTCAGAGTCTTCTGTAGCTTCGCGTTTTACCAAATGCTCAGAGTCTTCTGCGTGTTGTAGCTTAACATTCAGAGGAATATTCTGTTCAGAGGAATATTTATTATGTTATCTAAAACAAAAACACTTGAAAAAAATTAGAGTATATATTTTCTCCATACAAAATTTCATTATTGTTATCATCAAAACATTGAAATATATTAAGAACCAATCCATGTTCTAACAATCTCCCCCTTTTTGATGATGACAAAAACTATACGAAATTTTATTCAAAATTAAAAATATATATCTCCCCCTGAAAATATGATTCTCCCCCTGAAATGAATACTTCTAGAAAATTTAAAACTTCCCTTTCAGCACTTGTATTCTTTCCAGAGTCAGAGCAAGCTTGTCTACTATCTCAGACCTTGTTAAGAGTAACTTCTATAAATATTATTAGATAAGTAACTTTAACTCTGAAACACTGAATTCATGATTAGTTAGTTTTTAACATGTGTGAGTTTCCATTCATTATCTGTTTATGTGAACGATTCAAAATTTCCATTTTCTCCCCCTTTTTGTCATATCAAAAAGTGATTTTAGAAAATCATTTAAGATAAAAAAAATTTCAGAGCAAGAAAAATAGAAAAAAAAAGATAGAATCAGATGTAAAGAAAATAGTCATAGATGTATTTAGAAACTCAGAAATAAAACATGCAAATTCACAGATGAGCACAAACTAACAAACAATTAAGATAAACAAGAAGTTAAAAGCTTAAGAAGCTCTGCATATCAGAAGTTGAAGCTTCTGGTTTGGCCATCCATGTCTTGATTTCAGTAGTGGATTCTTCCAGTTTGACCATCCACTCCTGAATCTATGTCGTAGTTTTCTCCTGCTTGATCATCCAAGATTTTATCTCGCTGTTAGTAGCCTCTTGCTGAGCAAATTTGTTTTGCACATCTTCATTTTCTTTCCTCAAATCTGTTGAATTCTGAACAATCAATGAAGAAGGTGCATTTCCTAATTCCAGAGCAGAGGGCTGACCAGAGTCAGGAATCTCTTCATCAACAGGAGCATCGAAGGTACCTTCTTCAGCATGAGGATCTTCACTCATCTGAAGTGCAGCAGATTTCTCAGCTGAGGAACACAAAACCTCTGCAGGTGTGTTTTCCAGACAAAGAATAGAAGTTCTGCTGACACTGAGTTGAGCAAGTTTCAGAGCTTCAGAAACTCTCTCTTGCGCATCTACAGAGCAAGCATCCTGAAGATTCATAGTCACAGAAGTGAATCTCTTTTTGAAGGCAGTCCAGATCTCTTCAGAGTCACGAGGATTCGTGCTAGCGAGGCACTTCTCCCTTACAGCAGAAAACCATATCTGCATCTCCGTTTTAAAACTAGATAACAGATTACCAACATTGGGTCTAGGTTTAGGCTTAAGGTAGGCCTCTAAGAAGGATGTCTTAAGAGCATCAAGGAGTGAAGGTTCAAAAGAGGATGAAGGTTTATCTGGAGAATGAGAGGAAATGGGAGTGGGAGAAGAAAACTCAAGAGGGTGGTTTGGGGAGTTATGTGGAGGGGATGTAGAATCTGATTGGTCAGAGGAGGAGTCAGAGGAGTCAGATGAGTTAGATGGAATTGGGTGAATGGTTAGGAGAGGTGTGGCATGAAAGATTTCAGGTTCAGAGGGGTTGGTAACAACTGGTTGGTTTGTAGAGGGGACTTCAGCATAATTGGTTTGCTGAGGGATATTGAATTAGGGTGTGGATGGTATAGAGGTGGTGCGTTCAGAGGTGGCTTCTTGGTTATGTTGAGAGGTGGTGTGAGGGTTGGAAGTTTGTGGTTGGGAGAAAGGAGAGGCAACAGAGACATGAACATGCTCAGAGGAATATGAATGGTGCTCAGAGGTGATCTGTGGAACGGAAAGAGAAGAAGGATCAGAGGTGATAATAGGTTCAGAAGAGATAATAGGTTCAGAAGAAAAAATAGGTTCAGAAGAAAGAGGGGTTGAGATGTTGGGTGAATGGTTAGGAGAGGTGTGGCATGAAAGATTTCAGGTTCAGAGGGGTTGGTAACAACTGGTTGGTTTGTAGAGAGGACTTCAGCATAATTGGTTTGCTGAGGGATATTGAATTAGGGTGTGGATGGTATAGAGGTGGTGTGTTCAGAGGTGGCTTCTTGGTTATGTTGAGAGGTGGTGTGAGGGTTGGAAGTTTGTGGTTGGGAGAAAGGAGAGGCAACAGAGACATGAACATGCTCAGAGGAATATGAATGGTGCTCAGAGGTGATGTGTGGAATGGAAAGAGAAGAAGGATCAGAGGTGATAATAGGTTCAGAAGAGATAATAGGTTCAGAAGAAAAAATAGGTTCAGAAGAAAGAGGGGTTTAGATGTTGGTTCTTCTGTTACAGTTTCCAAAATAGGAGATAAAACAGCAGAGGGATTTCCTAATTGCTTGGAACACTTTGAGGACTTCTTGGAAGAGCATTCTTCAGAAGCCTTCCTCTTAGAACTCTTAGAATGTTTCTCTGAGGGATCTTCTTCAGAGACCTTGCTCTTCTTGCATTTCTTCCTCATAATCAGTTCTGGAGCAGGTTGATAAGCACGTAGCAGCAGATCAGCTGGCATAGGAGTTCCATATGCCATACAAAAAGCAATATAAGCAACGAGAGCTTCCTTTGGCTCCTTTGTAGTGAAGAGTGGAAAATCTTCTACTGGTACCCTCCTTCTGCACACAACATCAGAATTAATCTGAACTGGATCAGATTGAAGTTTTTCTACCAACTTCATTCTCTGAAGACTCTTGCCATTCAGAGGCTTCCCAAGAATAAAAACTAATTCATCTGTCTGACCAGCATCTTTCAGATAAGATACCAAACCATTTTCAGTGAGGATATCAGAAATTAACCTTCCCATGGGAATCCAATCTCTGATTTTCTGGTGTTTGGTGCGAATGATTTCTCTGGACATCTTGACATGACTCCAAAGATGAACAAACAACAGGTGTGGAAGATTCACCTTGATATTTTCCCCTAGACAATACAAAATATACAGTTGATATGTATTAATGTAATCTGGAGAATTTGAAGCCTCGCGATGATGAATACAACCCAGAAATATCTTGGCCCAAATCTTGTAATGGGTCTTCAGATCCTTTATTTTGTTGGATGGAAGCCCAGAAGTGAACACCTCGTTGTACACTTCATTCATATTTACGCGTCCCACTGAAGTATTCACACTACCCTCTTCTTCATAGCCAATAAGTTGGTGAATCATCTCCTCAGTGATGATGATAGTTTTACCCAAAACAGATGAAGAAATAAATTTAGGGTAAACTTGGGCATGAATCCAGAATTCCTTTACCAGTTGGGGAAAACAGGACCAACCAACCTATCAAAGTATTTTACCCATCTGTCGCTACTGCGAAAATCGGCGCCGGCTGAACAGAAGAGTCGCCACCGTGCGTTATTTATCCCAAAGGAGGGAAAGGAAACGCTCAGAGTAAACCTACCGCAAAGATGGGAAAGGAATGGTCATTGCAACCAAATCCTAGATTCGGGAGTCGGTTACGCAAGGGGAAGGTATTAGCACCCCTCACGTCCGTCGTACTCGACGGGATCCACGCTTGTTTTCTAGTACGGATTGTCATTCTATCTATTCTACAGGTCTGGGGTTAAAAGAAAAGAAAATGACTCGGCAAAGTATTGCACTTTATGCCTACGTATTCCCGTCTGGAACGAGAAATCAGAGTCAACGTAGTTCGCCTACCTACAGGAAAAGAGGGGAAGGTTGCTCGCTAGGACATCGCATCCTATGCCTACGTACTTTCATACAGCATGAAAGATCAGAGCAAACGTAGTTCGGGCTACGGAAGACACAAATTTATCTGACTGTTTTTTATCCTTCTGAAAAAGGTTTTCTCCTTATTACGGGTCCAAGCGGACAAAAATGACACTTTGATTGGTTTTCAGTCTTTTACGCAAGAACTGTCTTTTATTGATGTTTGACATGTTATTGTATTTTTTGATTGTTTTGAGATAGAAGAGAAAAAACTCTAAAACCTAGGGTTAAAATGGGAAGCAAAACTATCCTATTGTTATCATGCATGGATTAACACCTAATGTTTGTCATATTTCTCTCTTGCGCAGAGAGAAACAGAGATCCTAGGGGATAAACGGAAAAGAAACAACATATATACAGTAAAGCAGTAAAATGCATGAGATGCAGCAATACAAGCGAGGCAAGGGAGTCCCACTCAACCTCGAACCTGAAAAACAATAGGCAAAGTGAAATAGGTTCACTTCAAACCTAAGGGGAAAACTAACAAACAATACAGCAAAGAAAATAAACCCCAACACCAGCTCTGACAGCACACCAGCCCCTACAGCAGCAACTCTGAAAAACACCTAACTCTGACAGTTGATAAACAGCAAAACAGTAACATATTCAAATGAACTCCAAAATCAAACTCCAATGATACCCAAGCTGCAACAAGCTTCCATCTCCAAGAAATCACCAAGCTTAAGCAAGCACAGAATCTCAAACAGTTGACAGCATCAGACAGCAAATAGCTCCAAACAGCAGTAAACCCTAACCTTAACAGCTGCACGACTCTGACATGAATAATCTTCATCTTTGTCAATCTTTGATCTTCATATCTATCTTCAATGGCTTCTTTCTTCAAGGCAAGCTCTCCTAGATGATAGTCACTTAACAAGATGAGTTGAATGTTAAACAGTTCATTGACTACCAAAGGAAGCCTACAAACAGTTTAACATTATAGAAGATTGGTTCTCTCAAAGTTCTACCTCTAAGTTAAGGCCACTTATCCCTCCAAAGGAGGGAGGTGAATACCATAGAGGGACTTTATGTCATAGAGAGGAATGGAAGCACATGAAGCTATCCATGTTTGTAAAAAAAAATTCAGTCTATTCTAAGGCTCTGCTTATTCCTATTATTTCCTATGTCTTCAATCAACTCCCAGCACAAACAATCTTCAAGCATCAACATTTGATCATCATCTTCAATCTTCTCTTTTGATTTCTTCATACTCCATAAGCTCAAGCCAAGCCCCATACCCCATAGAAAAGCCCAAAAGCCCAGGCAAACAAATATAAACCCCAAGTGGGAACACCAAACAAACACACAATTTGTAAAATATACTAAAAATAGTAATATAGTATTTAAAATTCTAAAATTAATTCTAAGGGGATTTCTACATCTACCCTACATACCCTATATGTCCCAGAACCTAATTCATGCTAAAAACCCCAAAATAAAATGTTATAATGCACCTATGTTGAGTTTGACCCTAATACTATCACCCTAATGTTCTCTAATCAAAACTAATCAAGATTAATCCACAAAAATGTGGAATAAATCCAGGAGGAACTTAACGTTCTAATATAGCTAGTACAAAAAGAATGGAATCAAAATATGAATTTAAATGACTAAACAAAATTCACCAAATAATATGTACAAACAAAATGAAAACAAAAAAAGCAATTAAGTGTGAAAATTCACTAGAAATGGGAAAATGCCTAAAATAATATTTTTATTTTTCCATAATTTTCTTGACATTATGATGAGAATGGAACAAAAACTCCCATGCAAAAATGATTATTTTTGGATTTATTATGAATTTTTAAAGATGCTAAAAAAAATGATGAAAATATGGAAAATATGAAATGCAGCGTGACAAATAGCAGATAATAACAACACAAAATGCCAATGGGTCCAGGAGGGGGGTGTTGATAGCACGCGCGCTAGGCCCATGCTTGCTTCAGAAAAAAAACACCAAAAAAACACAAACAGGGGGGGTGCGAATAGCGAGTAACTCGCTTTGCTATTCCTGATGGGCCTCAAATGGGGGGGGGGGGTGTTAGTAGCAGGTCTGGGCTAGGCCCAAACCAAAACGCCAAAGGGAGAGGGGGTGCCACGAGAAACATGGGGAGTATGATCAGCAAACTCAACTGGGCCTAATGCCCGAGCCCACTCACATTCAGCCTTAGCAATAACCCTAAACAAAACTTCTCCTACCCTTCATTCCACTACCACTGTTCACTAACCTCCCCAACGAAACCCTAGCGGCGCAGAGAATCCCTCTCTGAAATTCAACTCTCTGAAACATCCTGAAACAAAATACCTTCACCAATCCATTCTAACTTCTTCACCACGAAGGGAGTTCATCAATCCAAATCGACATGAAATAATGCTAAAACCCTCAGAACAAAATTCTCCAACCTAAACCTTCGCCCTAACATCACTATTCAACCTACAGATTCTCAGATCCAGCTACCTACAAGCATGCAATGAATTAGGAGGAAAGGGAAAGAAACCTGGGTGATGCTGAGATGATCTACGGACGACGAAGAGTTCCTGACGAAAACCTTGAAGAAGATCTGGGGAGAGCTTCTACGCGGATCTACGAAACGGGGATGAAATCTGGAAAACTGGTGGAGGATGACGGACGCTCGTTGAAGATCTTCGTCGAAGTCGCGTGAAAGTCCAAGGGATGCGTTGAATCTGAACGAACGGGAGACGTTGGATGAAGATCCAAGCGACGAACACGACGGGATGAAGAGATCGTTGAGGGGATCGTTGATGACTGGAGAATGGCGAGCGATGAAGGCGAACAGGGTTTGATGAAGATGCGAAGGTGTTCCTGGCATTTCTGGAAATTTGACGAAGATCTGATGATCTTGATGAAGATTCCGGCGAAGATTGATAGAAGATGATTGGTGAGGATTGGTGTTGAGAGGAGAAAAAAACTGGGAAAATTGCAGTTTCCGGCGGTCTCAACAGACTCCGGTGACTGTTACGGCGGAGGAAGACGGTGGCTGCATGGCCGGCGGTGAAGGGACCGGCGAGGGGCTAGGTGGCACAGAGGGTGGGGGAGAAGAGGACGCGTGTGGCTGAGGGGGAAGGAGATGGAGACACGTGGGAGAGTGAAGGAGAAAGTGGAAGTGTGCGCTGGCAAGATTCTGAGTGTGTGAGAGTGAGGTGGCTGAAAAGAGAAACGCACGCGTGGCACTGCTTTTATGCTGATAAGTGGCATGCAGAATGGACCCTCTGACTGGGCTTTGGACTGGATAATAGGCCCAATAAGACTAAACTCTGAGATTAAACTCTAAACACACAATTAATACTAAAAAAACCTAATTAAACTTAAAACGAAAATTAAAAATAAAACCTAATTAAAATCTATCAAAAAAAAATAGAAAAAAAACATTATTTAATATCTAAAAACTATTTAAAAAAAATCTAATTAAATCTAAAAAAACAATTAAACTCTAATAATAAAAAAATCTGAAAAACTTTACTATCTATTTGAAATCTATTCTATTAAATTTTTTTAAAAAACAATTAAAATCTAATAAAACCTAAAAACATGAATATCTATTTTAAAAATCTACTCTTATTTAAGAAAAAAATAATATCTAGTTCTATCTATTAAAAACCATTCTATTAAAAGAAAAATAATATCTAAAAATTTAAATCTATTAAATCTCTAAAGAAAAAAAAGAATATTTGTTTTAAAAACTCTAAAAATTATTAAATTCTATTAAAGAAAATATTAACCTATTTACTATCTAAAAAAACAAATAAACCTATAAAAAAAAATCTATTAATGCATTAAAAATCTAGAAAATGACAGAAAAATCCTAAAAATGCCAGGAAGCTGATTAAACCGATTGGAGAATGATTGCGCAACCATAGCGAAACCCGGGCACCGAGATGGCCTGAAAACACAGGGAACGAGCACCAATTCTCAACAGACTTTTATTCCAACCGGCCTGTACTGCCTGAAACGCCAGGGGCTATAATCCCGATAAAATCCATCTGACTGAGAAAAATGCAATGCATGCAGTATGCGAATGCGAATGCAAAATGCGTTGAAACATAAACCAGATATGGGGACCGGTTGGTCAAATTTTGGGGTGCAACAGCTGCCCCTATTCAAACGGCTTGGACTTGAAGGGTTGAAGAGCGAACAACCTTCAATCATTCAAAGGTGGAAGACGGTTGAATACAAAATAAACCCGAAAATTTGCCAACCGCAGAAATAAACTGTGCACTTGCTTGGGGAACACCATCCAGAGAACTGAATCCAATTATTATGGCAACAAAAATGATTAATCACCTGATAAAGACCTTGACTGTAGCCCCCAATTACCTGTGTTACACCACAGATAACAAACCCGAAGGTTGGATCAACATGCACTCGATCACCTCCCATCGTCTAATGATAGACGGAGACACCATCCTGCAGGAAAACAATATCCATACTCACATCGTCTAAAGATAGACGGAAAGACACCATCACGAAGGAAAATAATAATCCCTACTCACATCGTCTAAGGATAGACAGAAAGACACCATCCCGAAGGAAAACAATATCCATACTCACATTGTCTAAAGATAGACAGAAAGACACCATCTCGAAGGAAAACAACATCCATACTCACATTGTCTAAAGATAGACAGAAAGACACCATCCCGAAGGAAAACAATATCCATACTCACATTGTCTAAAGATAGACAGAAAGACACCATCCCGAAGGAAAACCCGTTAGCGGAAAGAGAACCATATTCATCACCACCCATCAAATTTCAGAATCCTTTCGTCTACAGGAATTGATGGAAAGAACAATATCTTCAAAGGGGCCACATCATCAATAAGAATTGACAGGAAGAAAAACCACCTCCAAAGAGCCATGCCGTTGATAAGGATCAACAACTAGGAAAACCAAACATTCTTTGAAGAGCCTCGACGTCAATAAGGATCAACGGTCAGAAAAACCTTCTTGAAATGTCATCTCGCCCAGTAAACAGAAAGAACGCCAATATCTGAAAGATCGTCTTGAACCCTCTCAACGTCTAAAGATAGATGGAGAAAACCACTTGCTGGAGAAACACATCGTCAATAGGAATTGACGAGAAGAGAAGTCTGTCAATATCAGACGACTGATGAGTAGAGCATAACCGTTGTATGATCTGAGAATCAAATACCAGAGAGCTATCTGAATAAAGCTGCTGGATAAATGCCCCTGAACTGATTACAGAGTACTTCATGTTGCCACTGAAGGCTGATAGAAAAACTGGCTTATGCTTCGTATGCATATGCGTATGTTTGAATTTTTCTATGGCGTAATGCTCCATATGGGATGGAAATGCTACGCATTTGAGGATGAAATGCAAGTATGATGCAAATATGATGATATATGCAAATGCAAATGCGGGCTCGGGTCGCTGGAGAAGTTGGATACAGAAACCCGCTTCAGCAAAATAAATGCTGAAGACAAAGCCATCCCCGCTGGGGATAACCAGGCATCACAGAATTATTCCCGCAAAATAAATGCTGGAAAAGTGAAGCCAACTTCGCTGGGGAATAACTGAATGTGCCAAGCATGATTGGACTTTTGTCAGGGATAGCTTACCCGTGCCAATGAAAATTGGACTTGCGCTGGGGAAAACAGACGGAGTCTTCCTGCGTACCCATGAGTATTGAATTTTGAAACTGATGCGCCAACACAGATTGGGCCGCACAATGATTGCCAATAGGGATTGGACTTCCTGAAAATTGCCAATAAGGATTGGGCTTTAGGCTATCCGTGATGGGTCATATATGATTGAGTCTGGAAAACGTCTTGTCTGAGTTCACAGTTTCTGATTGGAGGGTCAATAGACGGTAACGCGATTTCCCGACATTCGACTCACACTTGGAGATCAGCTGAATCTGCTCGAATAACTCTGAGTAACTCTGATGACACGGAGGAAATCAATTCCTTCGCTTCTGATATGCCCCAGCTTGTGGGACCTTTGTGGGGATAGTCCTCAAAAGGAAATCTGAAAATCTGTACCCTGATGGTCTAATATGAAATGCCCCAGCATTCTGAACCTCGGAAAAATGCTTCAAATCAAATGCCTCTCGAATAAAGAATAACTTCCGCGCTCTTAGGATGGTCTGCCCCTATCTGCAATGACTTTACCCCTGATTGGCTGATTCAGTGTAGTGACTCTAGATATGAGATATTTACCGAATCTCGACCTGATTGCCCCAGAATAACGACTTTGGATGGCTGACCTCACTGGGGATCACCTGATAATAGCTTGCCCCGGCTCTCGGAACATTCGGGCATCCTGCATTCTATCCTGATCAGACTTTCCACTGTAGGAAACTTTCCTGCTGTCAAGCGCTTACTCGTAAGTAAAACAAGTTTTTCTGCATAAAAGGTACGTTAATGCAATGCATATGACAGTTTTAACATCAAATCTGTTCACTGGGAAAATGGAAAAAACCGTTTATGACACATAATGCACAAATCATTTATCAAAATATCAACATCAGTACCAACATGGTAAGAAGAACCCTTTTAGGAGTCAGCTTCGACGCGATCTTAACCGATGTATGCCTTCGAAACAACCCTGCTTCAATTAGGACTCTTGAAGGTTGAAACGTGGTCAGGTTCACGGTTTTGAAAGAAAGGATAAAGGCTCAAATTTTCATTTTAACCCACCCATTCTCCTTGATGTTCTCCGATCCTACGTTCAACTAATTCGACCTTAGTGCTCACCTCTTAGAGGTTGAAATACAGGAGTGATAGTTCGAGAAACTATGAGCTTTTGGAGTGACAACCACTCACTCTTCATCTTTGACACCTGGGGTCACACGACTCGTATTTCATTTGAGGACTTTTCTTTTGTAATCCTTTTCATCTTTTCTTTCCCTAATTTTTGCCTGGACTGACTCTTTTGAGTTTCTTTCGACTTTCCAGTCCAGCGGGATGTCCTTATTTTTGCCTAAGTCGTTTGTTTTCAAGTTTTGACTTAGCGGGCTTTTGATTCTTTTTGCTTTCCGTTTTTTTTCCGAACAAGTCGTGTGACACTAGTTGTCTGACTCTTTGGGGAATAATGTGACTGTGTCACTCCTGACGCTTAACCACAGTGACTTTTTAGGCATGACCTATAGAGGTGTGATTGATCCTCGAACGGACACTCCTTTTGCAATTTGGACGCTTGGTCAAATTAGCTAACACCTACCCTGCCCCAGGTTGAGATTGAGGGCTTTTCGTTTTCAGAAAGAACTCCTACTACTAGGCTCAAAGGGGTTAACAAGGGATTATCTTCCTTATGTCTCCGGTGTTTAGGGATTTGAAACAATGCATGTACATCATCAGCAGGTTTTATTTCAAAGGCATACAATATTGGAAGCTTGCATGTCGTTCTTTTTCATCATCCTCCCCGGATTCCGCTTAACCAAGCGTTGGATATCTGTAAAAATCAATTAGTGAACACGAATGGATTTAATCAAAACATGCATACTCATTTCATTATCATCAATTGAATGAAAACAACAAGTTTTACAAACAAGATTGCAATTTAACAATAAAGAAACTACAAACATAAAGAAATAACAAGATGAAACACAGGAGAACGTCAGCTTCCGAGGACCGTGCTTTCTCATCTGACTTGCTGCTGAACCAGCCATCTTCAAAGTTGCCTATTGAAACCATACTGCTTAAAATGGATGTCGGGTGAATTGCCTTTCTGACTTCATTGGGCTATGTCTAGCACGCAGGTTTGACCGATAACGACAAAGCTGCTGACTCTGGAAAGGAGTTGACGTCTGTTGCGAAGACTGGACAGATTGTTGACTTTGAACAGTCGAACCACTTGGAGGTCGAGTCTGAACTATTAGGGACTCCTTTTGTTCAAGCGCTTTCATCCTCAGGCTTGGTCTAGGCAGCAACTGAGGATAGGGGGATTCTGACACCAATGATTGCAGAGTATACTTCTGATCTACGGCAGCTTCGGGAACGTCCATCATTTTAGCACCAACTGGGGTAAGACCATTAGGTACAATTACGCCGCCCGGCGTGAGTTCAATAACTTTTGCGTTAATCAAGTCCTGAACGTTGTGCTTAAAAGCGTGACAACTTTCCACATCATGTCCGGGTGCCCCGGAATGAAATTCACACTGCTTACTAGTGTCATACCCATAAGGAAGCATCGTTCCTGTGAGTGGTTCCAATGTTCTTTTTTCAACCAGCTTCAAACTCAATAAAGTCTGAAAGAGCTTAGCATATGTTGAAGGCGGTGCCTCAAATATCCTCCTTGACCTTCGCCGAACCGGATGTATCTTTTGTTGTTGTTGTTGGTGTCGATCAACACGTCTTTTAAGCTCAGGTTCCACAGGCACGAGCTCCACGGGCACAGGTGGAACAAGCTCCTTCACTGCGGCTTCAGATAGCTGATCATACTCTTTCCTAATCACATTCTTGACTACTTCCATGATCAAGCTCATTTGGGTCTTCAGCTGATTATTTTCCTCTTTGAGTATCTTCTGATCCAGACGCAACTCTTGCATGTCTTTCATCATCTTCCCTAGCTGGCTTCAGACTTCAATCAATTCAGCCTGATTCTGTTCCATATCTCTGAGAAATTCCTGCAACAAACTGGAGAAATGATAGGAAATAAGACCCACGGTTCTGATGTACCTGTTATGTGAGAATGCAATGCAGACATCAAACACATATTCAAGACAAGACAATACACCCCAAGCTATAAGCACGGAGATAAACGCCTCACACCACTATGTAAAGCCAACAAAAGCAGCAAACAAGCACACCCAAGTACAAAATACAATGACCCCAGCCAACAAGCCTGGTGGTGGTCAGCAAACAACAATGCACGAAAGCTAAACAGATGCGACGCCCGACGCAGAAACCTCTAGCAACTTCCTCCATATTCAACTGAGCTCTCAGTTAGACATTCTTCTGACCATACACTTTTAGTGGAGTATTCCATGACATTGACTGACGAACCCACACAACTGGATGAAGGATAATCAATAATCCGAACAAAACCCTGAGGTGTGATAAAGGTCCTGTTAGAGTCTAGCAGATTTTGAACTTGGCTTCTAAGCACCTTACAATCATCTGTCGAATGCCCCTGTACCCCAACATGGTACTCACAGCGGGCGTTGGCATCAGAACCTGGAGGATAAGGCGGGATCATTGGACTATTCTCTTTCGGCACTATTAATCCATTTTCGACTAAATCTGGCAACAACTGACTGTACGACACTGGTAGCTGAGTAAACTGCCTTTCAGGCTTCCTTGGTCTTTGTCGGGCGTGATGACGCGGCTGACGATAATATGACTGTTGGTTTGAAGTGTCTGACAACTGAGCCTGAGATGCTAAGGATTCTGAGACGACATCATTTCCTTCTTTCCACTCTTCTTGAGAACTGAGAACTGATTCATTCTTATCAACTGGGGTATAAGGAGCATCTCGAAGCTTTCCATTCTTGAGTCCTCTCTCAATAAGCTCTCCCATTCTTATCAAGCCTTCAAAGCTTGTACAAGTGAACATCATGTCGTAATAACGGCCCTTCAGAGTACCCAAAAAAAGGTTAACCATTTCTCTCTCCAGAAGCGGTGGTTGAACACGAGCAGCCAATTCTCTCCATCTTTGCACATACCCCCTAAAGGATTCATTCTCCGCACGAGATCATTCTTGCAAATGCACGCGAAAAGGAGCCATTTCTAGGTTGTAGTCGTACTGCTCCACGAAGGCATTGGCTAAGTCCGACCATGATTTAATGCTATCACTCTCCAAGTGCATGTACCAGTCCAAAGATGCTCCGATCAAACTATCTTGGAAACAGTGAATCATGAGCTTGTCATTGGTGACATGCGGAGTCATTCTTCTGCAGAACATAACCAAATGTAGCTTCGGACAGCTATCCCCTTTGTACTTCTCAAAATTGGGCATTTTGAACTTCGGAGGCAATACAAGACCTGACACCAAACACATGCCCGCAACATTCAGATCAAGAGTATTCTTATTCACCAGGGCAATAATCTGATCTTCCAACGTCTGAAGTCTTCTCATATACTCAAGAGTCCTTGGGCCATGATCATTAACCTGCGGAACAACTCTTGGAGATGGAACAATCCTTGGAGAATCTGGCGTAGAGAAAGTGGAATTGTGGCACTCTGTGTCATTGAAGGAATATGGACCTCTGACAGGGGTTTGCACGGGCTGAGCAACATTGTTCATCTGAGCTCTTTGACCATTGTTTCCTTCTCCATTTATAGTTGTTATGGCTTCCATGACCTGACTCACCTGGTGCTTCAACAATTCAAACTCCGCCCGAGTAACAACCAAGTTCTGCTCTCCTGAAGCCATGATCTTTCCAGATGCTAACTCAAGTCTAATGCGAATGTCGGGAACTCAACTGGTGAAGCGGACAAAAACGGGTAAGCTCCCTGTTCCGGCTGAGGATGAATATGCAAAATGAAATGCAAATGCAAACAGTCATGCAAAATGCCAAATGCACACACAAGGGACCGAGTGCTGTTGAGAAGCCCAATCCACCATACCGGTCTTAATCAGACCCATAACACTGCTCAAGCCTGGTCTCAACAAACCAAAACAATACTCCAACCTGGTCTCCAACAGACCCCATAATGCTGTCCTCAAATATCAACACCACTGAATCTCAATCAAGAAAACCGGTAATCTGGAGGTCAAGTTACCTGCATGCCCCAACCCCTCTCACAGGTAGGTGTCCTAATAACTGACACAAGGTATGGCATCCTATGCGGTCGTTGGCGTCACAGACTTTCAAGACTGATGATACGATACCCAGAAGGTGTGGCATCATCATGTCCTGAAGAGGCCTCACTTAGCCAACTTCCAAATGATCGGTCCCCGGAGTCGACAATCCAACTAACCAACAACCCCCTCAACCCAAAGGGTTGAAAACGAAGTCAACCAGAAGAACCTCGTCCGAGCGTGGATTTCATGAGACACTAGTGCATGCAAAGCATGCACACGCCCACTAATTTCCACTCTAATTCTAGGTGCACTCAAGCCCAGGTCCGACTTATCTCTCAATCATAGAACCCCCTCATACCCACAGCAATAATAACAAATATAATGTTGAATGTAAAATACATAAAACGTAAATCCATACAAAATCCTCGACGGGAAAACAAGCGCTAGGATTGACTCGCGTAGGGAACCGTTGGAGTCCCCAGCAGAGTCGCCAGCTGTCGCTACTGCGAAAATCGGCGCCGGCTGAACAGAAGAGTCGCCACCGTGCATTATTTATCCCAAAGGAGGGAAAGGAAACGCTCAGAGTAAACCTACCGCAAATACGGAAAAGGAATGGTCATCGCAACCAAATCCTGGATTCGGGAGTCGGTTACGCAAGGGGAAGGTATTAACACCCCTCACGTCCGTCGTACTCGACGGGATCCATGCTTGTTTTCTAGTACGGATTGTTATTCTATCTATTCTACAGGCCTGGGGTTAAAAGAAAAGAAAATGACTCGGCAAAGTATCGCACTTTATGCCTACGTATTCCCGTCTGGAACGAGAAATCAGAGTCAACGTAGTTCGCCTACCTACGGGAAAGGAGGGGAAGGTTGCTCGCTAGGACATCGCATCCTATGCCTACGTACTTTCATACAGCATGAAAGATCAGAGCAAACGTAGTTCGGGCTACGGAAGACACAAATTTGTCTGACTGTTTTTTATCCTTCTAAAAAAGGTTTTCTCCTGATTACGGGTCCAAGCGGACAAAAATGACACTTTGATTGGTTTTCAGTCTTTTATGCAAGAACTGTCTTTTATTGATGTTTGACATGTTATTGTATTTTTTGATTGTTTTGAGATAGAAGAGAAAGAACTTTAAAACCTAGGGTTAAAATGGGAAGCAAAACTATCCTATTGTTATCATGCATGGATTAACACCTAATGTTTGTCATATTTCTCTCTTGCGCAGAGAGAAACAGAGATCCTAGGGGATACACGGAAAAGAAACAGCATATATACAGTAAAGCAGTAAAATGCATGAGATGCAGCAATACAAGCGAGGCAAGGGAGTCCCACTCAACCTCGAACCTGAAAAACAATAGGCAAAGTGAAATAGCTTCACTTCAAACCTAAGGGGAAAACTAACAAACAATACAGCAAAGAAAATAAACCCTAACACCAGCTCTGACAGGACACCAACCCCTACAGCAGCAACTCTGAAAAACACCCAACTCTGACAGTTGATAAACAGCAAAACAGTAACATATTCAATTGAACTCCAAAATCAAACTCCAATGATACCCAAGCTGCAACAAGCTTCCATCTCCAAGAAATCACCCAGCTTAAGTAAGCACAGAATCTCAAACAGTTGACAGCATCAGACAGCAAATAGCTCCAAACAGCAGTAAACCCTAACCTTAACAGCTGCACGGCTCTGACATGAATAATCTTCATCTTTGTCAATCTTTGATCTTCATCTCTATCTTCAATGGATTCTTTCTTCAAGGCAAGCTCTCCTAGATGATAGTCACTTAACAAGATGAGTTGAATGTTAAACAGTTCATTGACTACCAAAGGAAGCCTACAAACAGTTTAACATTATAGAAGATTGGTTCTCTCAAAGTTCTACCTCTAAGGTAAGGCCACTTATCCCTCCAAAGGAGGGAGGTGAATACCATAGAGGGACTTTATGTCATAGAGAGGAATGGAAGCACATGAAGCTATCCATGTTTGTAAAAAAAAATTCAGTCTATTATAAGGCTCTGCTTATTCCTATTATTTCCTATGTCTTCAATCAACTCCCAGCACAAACAATCTTCAAGCATCAACATTTGATCATCATCTTCAATCTTCTCTTTTGATGTCTTCATACTCCATAAGCTCAAGCCAAGCCCCATACCCCATAGAAAAGCCCAAAAGCCCAGGCAAACAAATATAAACCCCAAGTGGGAACACCAAACAAACACACCATTTGTAAAATATACTAAAAATAGTAATATAGTATTTAAAATTCTAAAATTAATTCTAAGGGGATTTCTACATCTATCCTATATACCCTATATGTCCCAGAACCTAATTCATGCTAAAAACCCCAAAATAAAATGTTATAATGCACCTATGTTGAGTTTGACCCTAATACTATCACCCTAATGTTCTCTAATCAAAACTAATCAAGATTAATCCACAAAAATGTGGAATAAATCCAGGAGGAACTTAACGTTCTAATCTAGCTAGTACAAAAAGAATGGAATCAAAATATGAATTTAAATGACTAAAAAAAATTCACCAAATAATATGTACAAACAAAATGAAAACAAAAAAAAGCAATTAAGTGTGAAAATTCACTAGAAATGGAAAAATGCCTAAAATAATATTTTTATTTTTCCACAATTTTCTTTACATCATGATGAGAATGGAGCAAAAACTCCCATGCAAAAATGATTATTTTTGGATTTATTATGAATTTTTAAAGATGCTAAAAAAAATGATGAAAATATGGAAAATATGAAATGCAGCGTGACAAATAGCAGATAATAATAACACAAAATGTCAATGGGCCCAGAAGGGGGGTGTTGATAGCACGCGCGCTAGGCCCATGCTTGCTTCAGAAAAAAACACACCAAAAAAACACAAACGGGGGGGGGGGGGGGGGGTGCGAATAGCGAGTAACTCGCTTTGTTATTCCTGATGGGCCTTAAACGGGGGGTGTTAGTAGCAGGTCTGGGCTAGGCCCAAACCAAAACGCCAAAGGGAGAGGGGGTGCCACGAGAAACATGGGGAGTATGATCAGCAAACTCAACTGGGCCTAATGCCCGAGCCCACTCACATTCAGCCTTAGCAATAACCCTAAACAAAACCTCTCCTACCCTTCATTCCACTACCACTGTTCACTAACCTCCCCAACGAAACCCTAGCGGCGCAGAGAATCCCTCTCTGAAACTCAACTCTCTGAAACATCCTGAAACAAAATACCTTCACCAATCCATTCTAACTTCTTCACCACGAAGGGAGTTCATCAATCCAAATCGACATGAAATAATGCTAAAACCCTCAGAACAAAATTCTCCAACCTAAACCTTCGCCCTAACATCACTATTCGACCTACATATTCTCAGATCCAGCTACCTACAAGCATGCAATGAATTAGGAGGAAAGGGAAAGAAACCTGGGTGATGCTGAGATGATCTACGGACGACGAAGAGTTTCTGACGAAAACCTTGAAGAAGATCTGGGGAGAGCTTCTAT
This sequence comes from Lathyrus sativus, assembly GCA_963859935.3. Classification (NCBI taxonomy): domain Eukaryota; kingdom Viridiplantae; phylum Streptophyta; class Magnoliopsida; order Fabales; family Fabaceae; genus Lathyrus; species Lathyrus sativus. The sequence continues at coordinate 645,692,457 of OZ012739.1, forward strand.
GCGGATCTACGAAACGGGGATGAAATCTGGAAAACTGGTGGAGGATGACAGACGCTCGTTGAAGATCTTCGTCGAAGTCGCGTGAAAGTTCAAGGGATGCGTTGAATCTGAACGAACGGGAGACGTTGGATGAAGATCCAAGCGACGAACACGACGCGATGAAGAGATCGTTTAGGGGATCGTTGATGACTGGAGAATGGCGAGCGATGAAGGCGAACAGGGTTTGATGAAGATGCGAAGGTGTTCCTGGCGTTTCTGGAAATTTGACGAAGATCTGATGATCTTGATGAAGATTCCGGCGAAGATTGATAGAAGATGATCGGTGAGGATTGGTGTTGAGAGGAGAAAAAAACTGGGAAAATTGCAGTTTCCGGCGGTCTCAACATACTCCGGTGACTGTTACGGCGGAGGAAAACGGTGGTTGCATGGCCGGCGGTGAAGGGACCGGCGAGGGGCTAGGTGGCACAGAGGGTGGGGGAGAAGAGGACGCGTGTGGCTGAGGGGGAAGGAGATGGAGACACGTGGGAGAGTGAAGGAGAAAGTGGAAGTGTGCGCTGGCAAGATTCTGAGTGTGTGAGAGTGAGGTGGCTGAAAAGAGAAACGCACGCGTGGCACTGCTTTTATGCTGACAAGTGGCATGCGGAATGGACCCTCTGACTGGGCTTTGGACTGGATAATAGGCCCAATAAGACTAAACTCTGAGATTAAACTCTAAACACACAATTAATACTAAAAAAACCTAATTAAACTTAAAACGAAAATTAAAAATAAAACCTAATTAAAATCTATCAAAAAAAATAGAAAAAAAACATTATTTAATATCTAAAAACTATTTAAAAAAAATCTTATTAAATCTAAAAAAACAATTAAACTCTAATAATAAAAAAATCTGAAAAACATTACTATCTATTTGAAATCTATTCTATTAAATTTTTTAAAAAAACAATTAAAATCTAATAAAACCTAAAAACATGAATATCTATTTTAAAAATCTACTCTTATTTAAGAAAAAAAATAATATCTAGTTCTATCTATTAAAAACCATTCTATTAAAAGAAAAATAATATCTAAAAATTTAAATCTATTAAATCTCTAAAGAAAAAAAAGAATATTTGTTTTAAAAACTCTAAAAATTATTAAATTCTATTAAAGAAAATATTAACCTATTTACTATCTAAAAAAACAAATAAACCTATAAAAAAAAATCTATTAATGCATTAAAAATCTAGAAAATGACAGAAAAATCCTAAAAATGCCAGGAAGCTGATTAAACCGATTGGAGAACGATTGCGCAACCATAGAGAAACCCGGGCACCGAGATGGCCTGAAAACACAGGGAACGAGCACCAATTCTCAACAGACTTTTATTCCAACCGGCCTGTACTGCCTGAAACGCCAGGGGCTATAATCCCGATAAAATCCATCTGACTGAGAAAAATGCAATGCATGCAGTATGCGAATGCGAATGCAAAATGCGTTGAAACATAAACCAGATATGGGGACCGGTTGGTCAAATTTTGGGGTGCAACACCATCCTTGAAAGTTAACTGTTGAACAAAGATCAAACCCATTTTTCGCCATCCAGTCAAAATTAACCATAAACTCACAGAGTACCTCTAGTTTGTTCATTGGTGTGAGAAGTGTGCGTTCTGGTTCTTTGTAAGCTTCATTACCCATTTGCGATGAAGATGACCCAACCATTGTAGAAACCAAGCGTTGATGTGATGGAGATGAGGTAGCCATTGAAGAAGAACTTTTGAGATGACTGAGGATTCTTTTAATTTTTTATTTGAAAGTTAAGCAATGAAGAAGAGCAAAATGCATAAGGTGTGTGAGATAATGAAAGAGTGGAATGTGTTACAACATAGAATAAGTATTAGGGCACAAAGAGAAACATAAATCAAATAAAAATAATGATTTAACACATTAAATGTGATTTGACAAAGTGGGGGGAAAAAGAAAAATTCAATGATTTAAACAGTACCTGAAACGGTGCCTCAGCTTTGTGTACACTCAAACGTTTGCAAAAAATCATATTGGAAGTGACACATGTTTGATGTGGTGTGCCTCTGAAGCTCTTTTAGGAAATGAATCGTTAACTAACGCTCAGATCCTCTCTTCTTTTCCCAGAGTGCAAGTTGGATGCATGGGAGTCTTAGTTGGCTTACTCTCTGTCAGATTAAATTTCTTCAGAAGCTCTTTCACATACTTCATCTGATGTATGTAGGTGTCTTCTGGAGTCTGATTAATTTTAATTCCCAGAAATAATCTTAGCTCTCCCATCATGCTCATTTCAAACTCTTCCTGCATAGACTTAGCAAACGCCTTTCCAAGTGAAATATTTGTGGTTCCAAAAATAATATCATCAACATAAATCTGACAGATTAAGATATCTTTCTTAATTGATTTATGAAAAAGAGTGGTATCAACCTTTCCTCTGATAAAATTATTTTCCAGAAGAAAATTACTCAGCCTTTCATACCAAGCTCTGGGAGCTTGTTTTAGGCCATAGAGTTATTTATTTAATTTAAAAACGTGCTCTGGAAATCTTTCATTTTCAAATCCAGGAGGTTGATGAACATATACTTCTTCTTCTATTAAACCATTTAAGAAAGCACTTTTAACATCCATCTTATACAGAGTGATGTTATTCTGTGCAGCAAAAGAAATTAGCAAGCATATAGATTCTAACCTTGCCACAGAAGCATACGTCTCTGTGTAGTCAATACCTTCTTGCTGACTGTAGCCTTGAGCAACAAGTCTAGCTTTATTTCTGATGACTTCTCCTTGCTCATTTAACTTATTTCTGTAGACCCATTTTGTTCCAATAATGTTGAACCCTCTTGGTCTTAGAACTAGATCCCAGATATCATTTCTTGTGAATTGGTTCAGCTCCTCTTGCATAACAAGTATCCAATCATTGTCTTGCAGAGCTTCATCCACAGAGGTAGGTTCAATAATTGACACCAGACTAAACAATGATGTCCCAGAGGATTTGAGGAAGGATCTTGTTCTTATGAGATCGTCCTTCTTTCCAATAATCATCTCCTCTGGATGAGAAGATTTGATTCTGGAGGATCCTTTCAGAGTTGGTTCTTCAGAAATAGTTAAGTTGTCCAACTGAGCAGCTAATAGAGTGGCATCTGAAATTGCTTCTAATTCTTTAGCTGGAACTTTGTTTGCATCTGATTCTTCAGAGTCTGTGAGAAGAACTTCTCGATCTGCATAAATTTCAGATTGCTTTGGCTTTTGATTGCCAAGCTTATCATCAAATCTGACATGAATTGATTCTTCCACAATCTGTGTTTCAATATTGTATACTCTGTAGCCTTTTGAGCGTTCCAAATATCCAAGCATAAAACACTTTTGTGCTTTAGAGTCAAATTTGTTCAGATTATCTTTAGTGTTCAGAATAAAACAAATACATCCAAAAGGATGGAAATATGAAATATTGAGCTTTCTATTCCTCCACAATTCATAAGGATTCTTCTCTAGAAGAGGTCTTACAGAGACTCTGTTCTGAATATAACACGTTGTATTTATTGCTTCTGCTCGAAAATGTTTAGCCATATTTGTCTCATTGATCATGGTTCTGGCCATTTCTTGCAATGTTCTATTCTTTCGTTCTACAACTCCACTATGTTGAGGAGTTCTAGGACAAGAGAAATCATGTGCAATGCCATTTTCTTTAAGATATTTTTCAAAATATTTATTTTCAAATTCACCATCATGATCACTTCTGACTTTGACAATATTAAATTTCTTTTCATTTTGAACTTGATTGCAGAAATAAAAAAAATACAGAGTGGACTCATCCTTGTGTTTTAGGAATTTTACCCATGTCCATCTGCTGTAGTCATCAACGATGACAAGCCCATACTTCTTGCCTCTGATGGATGCAGTTTTCACTGGTCTAAACATGTAGTTGTCGAAGGAGTCGAAATAGTTAACTTAACTTAGTTTTAGTTGAGTTAGTTATTTTGTGATTACTTAGAATGCAAGTAATCTCATCTATAAATAAAGAGGACCTCTATTTTATTTGTAATGATTCATTCGATTTTTTAGTTGCATTGTGTAGTTTCAGAAATCACAATTGTGATTAACACACATTGTAGCAAACATTTAAAGTGCAGTTTGCATAGAAATACATTAATCTTCTTCCTCTATATTTTCTCTTTTCTTTTACTTTCAATTGGTTTATTTTCTTCTTTTAATTCTTTGTGTAGTGTAGAATCATCTGGCAACCAAGGATTAGTTGTTCCACCTGAGTAAAGGGGGAAGAAGAAGAAAGGGTGTGATCAATCAGAAAGATTGCTTCTTGTTCACCAAGATTGATTCAGTTAACTTCATGATTGGATTTTTCCCAACTTCTAGTATCCAGAGCACTGGTTGTGTGATCTTTGGGACACATTGAATCACGATGAATCACCCGAATGAGGATTTTCCAACGGATCTTCCAATATTGAATGGTAAGAATTATGAAAATTGGTGTAAGCTGATGAAAGATGTTTTTTGTTACCAAGATCATCGGGATCTTGTGAAGAATGAAGTAACACCAATTAGAGATAATGCTACAGATGAACAAAAGGATGCACAAAAATACTTGAAGAAGAAAAATTACAAGGCTCTTTTTTTAATCCATCAATGTGTTGATCTAGACAACTTTGAGAAAGTTGGTGATGTAGATTCATCAAAGGAAGTATGGGACGTTCTGTAAAAATCATCTGGAGGCACTGAGAAAGTGAAGGAAGTGAGGTTACAAACTCACAAAAGAATGTATGAATTGCTTTAGGTGGGAGATAATGAAAACTTGACTGATTTCATCACCGACGTAATAAGATCGGTGAATCAAATCAAAATTTGTGGAGAAGTGTTGACATCAAAATCTGTAGTGTCAAAGATTTTGAGGTCTTTACACCGAAAGTTTAATCATGTGGTAGTAGCCATAGAAGAATCAATGGATTTGTCAAGTATGACAAAATAAGAGCTTCAAAGGACACTTGAACCTCACGAACAAAGAATGGATGAAAGAACTAAAAGTAAGTTGAAGACTTACATGGCTTTGCAAGCTCAATCGACTAAAGAAAATAAAGGAAAGGGAAAATGGAATGGATGCAAAGGTAGAGGAAACTATCAAAAGGGTAGTTCATCAAATAAAAGACAATCTTATAACCAAGGCAATCACAGAGGTGGTGGTGCAGGTAGAGGAAGAGATGACGAAAGAAAACCTAATAAAAGTCATATTAAGTGCTACAATTTTCAAAAGTATGGTCATTATCCAAGTCAATATCAAGGAGGCAAGAAAGATATGTGGAATCAAGATTCTCAGAGATCAACATATGTTTTGATGAAGACAAACCACTTAAAGAAGCCAAAGATGATCAACCACCAAGCATCAGGACAAAGACACAACTTTAAGGATGTTTTCCTCAGAAGGTATAATGAGAACGTCCATTAAGTATTTAAGTCCTAATTGCTCAAATCATTAAAAATCATTTACATTACTTTTCACACTAACACAAGCTTTCTAAAATGAGAATTTTTCTAAGTTTTGTAAGTGCAATCGATTGCATGATCAATGTTTTAAACTCTTTTTGATTCTGTTTTAGCAAGAAATCGATTGCTGTCTTGTTGCAATCGATTGCATGATTAAAAATTTCTCTTTTTTCACTTCTTTTTTGAAGTGCAATCGATTGGTCCAAAGGTGCAATCGATTGCTCTATTGAAAATTTGAATTTTCAAGTATTTTTGTGAAGGTGCAATCGATTGGGCTCTTTGTGCAATCGATTGCTCACTGAACGTTTTTGAAAAATCTTTCTGAAAAATTGCATCTCTTCAATCGAATTTTTGTGGAATGTTTCCTTTGAAACATGAGAAATGTTCATCAATTTTTCTGGAGATTTGCATGTTTTTCTCAAGAGGTGTTTGTGTAATATAAATACCTAAATCTTTCAAAATTCATATATACATCTCTTTCAACTCTCTTTCAAAATCTTTATCACAATTTCATCTTTCCACATCTAAGAAAAATCACTTTTCATAAAGAATTTTCTGCATAAATTTCATATCCTTTGAAAATAAAATTCTTGAGCAATAAGTCTTAGAAACTTGTGGAAATTCCCATTGAAAGAGAAGATCAATCTCAACATTGATAAACAACTGTATACATTGTTACAAATCATTACAAAAATCAGATTGTATTTATTTCCCCTTGCTGTTCAGGATTGTTGAAAGCAAGTGTGTGCATTAGAGAGGATTGTTCTCATTGCACTTAGTGTTCAGATCTTAGAGGTGTTTAAGAGCCTTTGATCTCCCTATAGGTTAGAAAGAAAAGTTGTACACTGATCCTAACTATAGTGATATCTCTTTCGAGTCGAAAGGGGAGTGGAGTACCCTCGGAGTGTGGGGGGAGCCACTATAATTTCCTATGTCTCTTTTACTTTCTGCCTTTACAAGCTTTCATATCATCACTCAACAAAAAAAGGGAAAGTAACATAATCCTCTTAAAACCATAAAGTTTCAAAAGAACCTAATTCACCCTCCCCCTCTTAGGCACAATTCTTACTTACAATTGGTATCAGAGCAGGTTTAGGTAACCTGTTCCTAATCGATCCAATATGGCTTCCACAAATAACAAAGGTGTATTCAAAGACGGTGGTAGTAGCAACAAGCCTCCACTGTTTTGTGGTGAATACTTTGATTTCTAGAAAATTCGTATGAAGGCTCACTTAGAAGCACAAGGAGATGAAATATGGAATGCTGTTCAAAATGGTCCGTTTGTTCCTACAACAGTCGTTAACGGTGTAGGATCAACAAAGCCCAAAACCTCATGGGATGACGATGATAAGAAAAAGGTTCTCTATGACAAAAAGGCAATCAATCTTCTACAAAGTGCACTAAGTATGGACGAGTTCTTTCGCATCTCAACATGTACAACAACAAAGAAAATCTGGGACACTTTAGTGGAAACGCATGAGGGAATCATTGAAGTTAAAAGATCAAGGTTGAACACGTTGAGTCAAGAATACGAGTTATTCAGAATGCAGCTAGGAGAATCAATTCTTGATTTGTAGAAAAGATTCGTCCACTTGACAAATCATCTTATAACACTCGGTAAGACATTAACTAATGATGAATTAAATCTTAAAGTGCTTAGATCTTTGTCTAGAGAATGGCATCCCAAGGTGACAACAATTTCTGAAAAGAAAAGCCTAGCCACGATGACATCCACCATATTGTTCGGAAAACTTCAAGAATATGAAACAGAACTTGGGCGATTGGAGAAACATGAGAATCAAGAGAAGAAATCTAAAAGCATCGCATTAAAGGCTGATTCCAAAGAAGTAGAAAAAGCAGACGATCCAGTTGAAGATGAAAACTTCATGCTTCTTGTAAAAAGGTTAGGAAAATATTTTGGTTCTAAAAATGATATTGGGAATTCTGACTATATGAAAAGGAAGAAGTTTTCAAAAAGAAAAGAGAAAGAGGCATCAACATCCACATAAGATATCAAATGCTATGAATGTAGAAAATTAGGACACATCAAACCAAACTGTCCTAAACTCTCCAAGAACGATGTCTCTGCAAGCAAAAAGGGATTCAAGAAAAATAAAGAATATGTATTATGGAAAGATAACGAGATAAGCTCCTCATCAGAATTAGATAGTGATCAAAGCGCAAATCTAGCACTAATGGTCTCACATCATTCTGATGATGAAGACGACAAGGTATGCTTGAACACCTCCTCATATCAGTGGTATCTTGATAGTGGGTGTTCAAGGCATATGACGGGTGATATTACCAAATTTTCACATCTAACGCTTAAGGCCAAAGGATTTGTAACCTATGGTGATAACAACAAAGGAAAAATCATTGGCATAGGCAGCATTGATGCACCACCTTTTACAACCATAGAAGATGTCCTTTATGTAGAAGGCCTAAAGCATAACCAACTTAGCATTAGTCAGCTTTGTGACAAAGGTTTCAGAATCAACTTCACTAAAGATGAATGTTTGATAGAAAACAAAGTAAATTCTGAGGTAATGTTAAAAGGTAATAGAATCAATATTATTTTTATGATTTCCCTTGATAACATATCTTTGAAGGTTAAGTGTCTTATGGCGAACAACAACGACTCTTGGTTATGGCACAAAAGATTTGCTCACATTCATATGGAGCATTTGAACAAATTGATCAAACATGACTTAGTTGTTGGTCTTCCAAAGATCAAATTCATCAAAGATAGATTGTGTGGCGCATGCCAAAAAGGGAAACAGACCAAATCAACTTTCACATCCAAAAATGTGGTGTCCACATCTAGGCCACTACAATTGTTACACATGGATCTCTTTGGACCGTCAAGAACAAAAAGTTTTGGAGGTAATGTTTATGCATTAGTAATTGTTGATGACTTCTTTAGATATACACGGACTTTCTTCTTAGTGCAGAAAAGTGAAGCTTTCAAGGCATTCAAGAAGTATGCAAAACAGATTCAGAATGAGAAGTCACTTTCAAGTGTCTCCATTAGAAGTGACCATGGTGGAGAATTCCATAACGCTCTATTTGAAGAATTCTACGAGGAAAATGGAATCTCACACAATTTCTCTGCACCAAGAACTCCACAGCAAAATGATGTTGTAGAAAGAAAGAATCAGTCGTTGGTAGAACTTGCAAGAACAATGCTTAGTGATTCAAACCTTCCTAAATATTTTTGGGCAGATGCAGTAAGCACAGCGTGTTTTGTAAGTAATCGTGTGAACATCAGACCAATTCTCAAGAAACCCCCCTATGAACTGTTCAAAGGAAGAAAACCAAACATATCCTTCTTCCACATATTCAGGTGTAAATGCTTTGTCTTAAACAATGACAAAGACAATCTCGGTAAGTTTGATGAGAAATCCGATGAAGGTATTTTTCTCAGCTATTCTCGCTCAAGTAAGGCTTTCAGAATTTTTAACAAAAGAACGTTAACTATTGAAGAATCTATGCATGTTTCTTTTGAGGAATCTAACCCCTCCAAGGAGGATGATATTATTGTTAATAATGATGATGATGATGATGATGATGATGTAGAAACCTCTCAAGAAAACACTCTCAAAGATATTGCAAGTGATCAACCAAAATAGTGGCAAGAGGATTCACAATAAAACGAAGTACACAATGATCTACCGAAAGAATGGAGAACTCATAGAGATCACCTAATCGATAAAATCATTGGTGATATCAGTCAAGGTGTTACAACAAGATTAAATCTCAAGGATGCTTGTCTTACCATGGCATTTATTTCGCAAATTGAACCGGCCAAAATCGATGAAGCCTTAGGCGATGATCAATGGATAATAGCTATGCAAGAAGAACTGAACCAGTTTGAAAGAAATCAAGTTTGGAATCTTGTCCCTAGGCCGAACAACAAGCATATCATTGGAACAAGATGGGTCTTTAAGAACAAAATCGATGAAAATGGTATTATAGTTCGGAACAAAGCAAGATTGGTCGCCCAAGGATACAACCAAGAAGAAGGAATCGATTTTGACGAAACATTCGCTCCAGTTGCAAGATTGGAAGCAATTAGACTGTTATTAGCTTATGCATGTTCCATGAATTTTCAGCTTTTCCAAATGGACGTCAAAAGCGCATTCTTGAATGGATTCATAAATGAAGAAGTATATGTCAAACAACCCCCTGGTTTTGAAGATTACAAATATCCATCTCATGTCTTCAAATTAAAGAAAGCTCTCTATGGATTGAAACAATCACCAAGAGCATGGTACGATCGACTTAGCAATTTCTTATGTGACAAAGGCTTTGAAAAGGGAAAAGTAGACAAAAATTTGTTCAACAAGAAAATAAAAGAAGATACTCTCTTGGTACAAGTATATGTTGATGACATCATCTTCGGTTCAACCAACACCAAGTTATGTGAAGAATTCTCATCCATGATGCAAGGAGAACTTGAAATGTCTATGATGGGAAAAATGAACTACTTTCTTGGACTTCAGATCAAGCAACTCGAGAATGGGATCTTTATCAATCAATCAAAATACTACAAAGAATTATTAAAGAAGTTTGATACGGAAAATTACAAGACTTTATCTACACCTATGGGATCCGGTACATATGTAGATCAAGATGAATCCGGTGTGTCGGTTGATATCACAAAATAGAGGTATAATTGGTTCCTTACTATACTTGACAACAAGTCGCCCTGACATTATGTTTAGCGTCTGTCTTTGCACTCGCTTTCAAGCAAATCCAAAGGAGTCTCACCTGATGGCAGTCAAGCGGATCATGAAGTATCTCAAAGGAACAACAAATGTGGGCTTATGGTATCCTAAAGGTAGTATATGCAATTTAATTGGATATTCTGACGTGGATTATGCAGGCTGTAAAACTGATAGAAAGAGCACAAGTGGAACATGTCACATCTTGGGAAATGCACTAGTCTCATGGGCATGCAAGAAGCAAGCATGTGTAGCACTTAGTACGGCTGAAATGGAGTACATAGCAGTGGGAAGTTGCTGTGCGCAGATACTTTGGCTCAAGCAACAACTTCGTGACTACGAACTCGACCTGGGTAGCATTCCTCTTCGCTGTGACAACACAAGTGTAATTAACATAACAAAGAATCCATTCATGCATTTAAGGACCAAGCACATCGACATACGACATCATTTTCTGCGAGATCATGTACTTCAAGGAGATGTCGAGATAACATTTGTAGATACTCATAATCAGCTTGCCGATATATTCACGAAGCCTTTGGCAAAGGAATCTTTCTTCAAAATACGAAGGGAACTTGGAATTCTGGATGAAACTGACGTTGAATCATGAAAGAACTCCATCTGTGGCATTTTTCTCAAAATTTTACTGCATGCAATCGATTGCACCTCTGTGTCAATCGATTGCTCACTGTAAGTTTTACAAATTTTATTAATTTTTGAAGCAAGCAATCGATTGCACCCCTGTGTCAATCGATTGCACTCTGTAGTTTTTGTCAAAATTTGTTTCTGTTTTGTAGAGAAATCGACTGCACCACTGTGCCAATCGATTGCATCTACTATAAAACTATTTTTTCTCTTTCTATTTAATAGATCTATGATATCTTCAATCTTCCAACTACCCTATCATTACACTTTTGACCTACCTATGACTAGCCATTACTACTTAATCCTAGTCTCAAAATCTTTGACCATTAATTGTCATATTTCCAAAGTCTTAATCATCAATACCTTTAACCACTCATATCCCACATTCAAGTCTATTTCCTCTCTCAACCATTATAAAACCCAACCTCTCATAACCTATTTTAATCATCTCTCCCAAAAACCAAAACTCCCCACAAAACTCTCTCATAAACCCTAACTCTCATTCCTTCATCATTTTCCATGGCTTCACGCTCAAAGAGGAAGATTTCAGCACAAAACAAAGGCAAAGGTCCAGCCTCCTCATCCTCAAAAACTCCATTTGTTCTTCAACACTTGGATAATGAACAAAGGGAAAAGTTCACCAAATATTTTCAGAAGAAGGTTGTGCAGACACCCAAATACGGTATCCTCTCATCCTTCCCTAAAGAATTTTTTTCTTTCCAAGAAACCCTGATTGCATGTTGTTGCAGTGAGAATCATGATACCAAGCTATTGATTAACTTGAATCTTTAATTCTTAGAATTCACAACCAGACTTTAATTTATCCAAAGGAAAGGTCTAAAGAAATAAAAACCCTTTTCGCGATGTAACAACAACGCTAAGAGATTCAGGGATCGAGGGTTGGTTATACCTAGGGTAGGTATCTCACATCCTAAACATCTGTAGTACTCTACAGGAACCTTTTGTTTGTTTGCATGCTACGTTTGCTAGATGTTTGCTAAGGTTTGGGATTGGGTAAAAGGTGAAGGTTAAAACCTACAGATAGTTTCTAAGTTTACTCGCAAAGACGTCGCGTCCTCTGCCTACGTATCCTAACAAGGATAGAATCAGAGCAATCGTAGTTCACCTCACTAGGGTTGAAGAACACTTGATTATGATCAAGGTTCAAAGGGGAACAAACATAACAATGTTTGTATAGAGTTTCACAAAACTCTCTAGATCTATGTTGAACTCTCAAGAAAGGGAAGTAAGTAATCATGTCCATGATTCTTACATAGAGTTAACCAAACTCTATCCTAAAGTTCTACATTGTGAGACCAATTGGTTCTATCCAGACCAAAAGGTGGGGAAAAGGGGGAAGGTTGCTCGTCAAGATATCACATCTTCTGCCTACGTATTCTCATTGTCCAATGAGAAATCAGAGCGGTCGTAGTTCGGGCGCGAACTACAGAATAAGGATCTATTGGTTCTATCCAGACCAAAAAGGGAGAGAAGGTTCTATCCAGACCTATGAGTTATCCTATTGGTTCTATCCAGACCAAAAAAGGGGAAAGGTTCTATCCAGACCTATGAGTTTAAATCCTATTGGTTCTATCCAGACCAAAAGGAGGGGGAGGTTCTATCCAGACCTATGAGTGTGTTGAGCTATCTATGACCCAAAGGTCAATAGAGAGCCTTTCCTTTGGAATGGAAAAGGAGGAGACAACTGGGACGAGAACTAAAGAGTTCCATCACCTTGGGGAAATAATACTTAACAAAGTATAATCATTCAAACATGATGAATATAAGGGACATGGTTACAACCAAGATTAATCAAGCATATTACAATAAGCAAGTATTATCAATCAGGATGAATGGTTATAACCAAAGCAAGCATTCAAGATATTACAATATCAGGCAATGATTTCAATCATGATAAATGGTTATGACCAAAGCAAGTATTACAACATTTAATGATTTCAATCAAGACAGATGGTCACAACCAAGAACAAATCTTAACAAAGATGGGGAAACATCTTAACAAAGATGGAAGGGGATCTTAACGAAGATGCATCTTAACAAATACGTGGTTTCAATAGGGCTTACAAGATGAGTGTATACTTACAGGCATCATGCCTATGTCAAATAATGTCACAACAAATGTAAGTGAGAAGTTCAAAACTTCATGGGAGAAAACTTTCAAGTTTTAATGATGATTAAACACAAATGCTTACAAGCAAGAGTTTTAGTCAAACTCAAGTACCCAAGGATGCTAACAAGACAAAATCATAACTTTAAAATAAAACTCAAAAGAGAATGAAATTAAAGTTTTGAAATGAATAAATAAGAGATAGGAAGGTGAAAACCCTAAAAACATTCATGGTAACATGTGAAATGCAAGTAGAAAGTTCACATTTATGAGTTTTAGGTTTACCTCTTGAAGCAAGCTTAAGCAATAAGAAAACCAGAGATATTGAGAGCTATTACAAGCTCTTCAAATGTTCCTAGGTTGATGAATAGATGCTCCAAACAACCTCCAAGCAAGCTAGTGGACGAAATGCCTTGTAAATGAAGGAAAAACTCTAAAGTTCAAAGGTTTCAAAGACCAACTCACTCAAACCTTGTTACATAAGTGCGGAAGTGATTTATATAGCTTCAATACATCTTATTTGATGTGTTTGAAGTGTTTCTTGAGTTGGAAAAAGTTTGGAAATGGTTTTGGAAGGTGTTTTGCAAAAATAGATTTTGAGGGATTTTGGAGACTTAGTGAGATTTTGCAAGAATTTGGTGATTGTGTAAGGGAGAGAGTTCTAGATGGTTTCTAGCATAGAACTGGTATATTTGTGATGTAGGAAGTGAGTTCTATTTATAGCCAAAGGCCTTGGATCAAGGTATGGGCAAAAGTGAAGCAAATTGCCAATTTTAACCTTCCATCATGAAAATCTTTCAGTTTTCCAATGCAATCTTCATACTTGTCTTTAAGCCACTCTACTAAGATATTCTCCATGCCCTATATATTGTTTTCATCATGCTTGATAGGTTAGGAGGTGACTTGTTGAAGTAAAGTTGATGATTTGACAAGGGTAGCCACCTTTTTTCTCTTTCTTCACTATTCACTTTTGCAACTTGCATTAAATAATGATTTCCTTTGATCTTTGTGCCATTTTCGTGGGAATTGATATTAAAAATATTCATTATCAATGCAAACATCATAAATGAGGTTTAGTCTTTGATTAGCATCGATTTGGAGAGGTTTTGGAATAAAAAAACTCATGCTGACCTAGTTTTGCGAATGCGAGTTTTTGCCAACTTGTGGATCTCGGTTCTCTCTAACCAGGAAGAGTTATGGAACCCACTTGTACTTTTAAAATATCCACAATTAGGTACTAAAATATTTATGCTTGTGTTAGGAACTCATTCCCTTTGAAACTAGGTCAAAAACCCTTGTGTGGTTAAGGAGTTATGACTTTGCCCTTTTGAAAACCTTAATTTCCCAAATTTTCGATTACTTATCAATTCTTGATCCAATGGTCACAAAACTTCATGGGTAGGTGTAATATGTCATTAGGACCATTTTTGATTCCCATCTTGAGGTCAAATTCCTCATGAGTGAAGAGTTGAATTTTCGGTCAACCGAACGATCGATCGGTGGCTACCGAGTCGACTGTTGATGTTCTGGGTATTTTGAGGACTTGAAAATTCTTGAGTAGACTTTACTAAGCCATAGGAACTTCATGGACCATGATCCCACCATTGGAACACCTTTTAAATCAAAAGTCAAACTATAGTTGACTTTTCCTAATCGAAAACCCTAATTGGGTATCCTGAACTGCACTGTTCTCAATTCCTGGGTGACAATCTCAAATTGGATTCATACTTGATCCAATGGAATACATTTGATGATGTGGAGACTCAATTCAAGGAGAACCAATCCAAAACGTTGACTGATTAACCCTCGAAGCCTCGATTTCGACTGTACAAAACCCTGATTCCTGTATCTTGACAAAGACAAACTTGAAATAGGTTATGGTTAGATAATCAAATGAATATGATCCTAAAATGATGATGAGGATCTAAGGGGTCAAAATTTGGGGTGCAACAGTTGCCTCTATTTAAATATCTTCACTAGATGGCAATGAGAAATGACAATCCTCATTGAATCGTAGTGAAAGGTATTTAAATATAGCAAACCAGAAATTTTGTCCCTTAGATCCGATGGTATGCAAAAGGACCAATGCAAATATGCCATGAATCTAAATGGTTCTATGATGCTTGAATGCAATACACATGCGGACACACGAGCAACTATAAAAGAACGGCAATACAACGAGTAACCACTCACGGGGACCCAACACACTGGGGAAAGATTCCAAGCGAAGTAAGCGAGATAGTTCAGACATGACTAAAGATGCTTGTTCAAGGAAATCTTTCACGCAGGGGACACAAATTCCACCAGGGAAGACACAGCTTCATTGGGGAAAGGAGATACGAACCTCACTGGGGATAACTAGACGAGGAAGCCCACCGGGGAAGATAACAATTCTTCATTGGGGAAACGAAAGAAAAGAAATGCAAACCACACTAGGGAAGGGACCCATTGGGGGAAAACTTTGCTGGGGAACAAAATCCACTGGGGAAGCAAATCTTCACCGGGGAAAAGACGGAACGAAGACACGAATCTCACTGGGGATAACCAGGTGAGAAATTTCCTACAATGAAGAGTTCAAACGGGATCTTCAGGAAAAGGGTTAGAAACAAGATCGGACGCGTCGGGGAAACTAGTATCCACTAGATCTCCGAGACTCGACTGGGCAAGCAAAAACTTCAACTGGGGAGACTGGTGACGACCAGAATAACAAATAGCTTCAAACAGTGCTAGTTTCCACTAGACTTACTGGGGAGGATGGTGATGACCAATCCAAAGTTCGGCTTCCAAAAAGTGCTAAATACCATTAGACTTCCTGGGGATATGGTGACGACCAAATCAAAGTTCCAATTACCATTGGGAATTCCAAACATTATTGATCAAAACACAGGACTTCAGTTGGGAATTGGTAACAACCGACTCACGGTACTAAAAACGATTAGTTTTCAAGAAATGCCAGTAACTACTGGACTTAGAGGGGACTGGTGATGACTAAATCAGGGTATACCAATAATAATTGATTCTGGATAATGCTAGTAACCAATAGATTTAACTGGGAAGATTGGTAACGACCGAGACCAAGAAGACCAATAACCGTTGGATTTGGGTAATACCAATAAATACTGGATTTTCAAAGAGTTTGGTGACAACCAGGTCTGCAAACAGGAAGCATAAGTATATCCCTCAATACTTTAGGAACAAAAGCTAATATCCTCAAAGCGTTAGGATACAGCAGAGACACAATCCTCAACACGTTAGGATTGTACGAAGACCCTCAAAACCTCAAGATCAAAAACTAATACCCTCAAAACATTAGGAACGAAAGTTGAACATCCTCAATACATTAGGATATAGAAGAGACACCACCCTCAACACATTAGGATTGGACGAAGACCCTCAAAACCTTAGGATCAAAAACTAATACCCTCAAAA
Source organism: Lathyrus sativus (assembly GCA_963859935.3). NCBI lineage: Eukaryota > Viridiplantae > Streptophyta > Magnoliopsida > Fabales > Fabaceae > Lathyrus > Lathyrus sativus. The sequence goes on from OZ012739.1 coordinate 645,708,879, forward strand.
CATTAGGATATAGAACACTTCATACAAATGCAACCACTTTAGTCTCTGGGAATTTCTGAACTCGGGATTCAAAGTATACATCTCCAAAGATACACAACTTGTGCTCGGGATGGCAACAAAAATTTTCCAAAGGTACGAAACCGGTGCTTGGAATCAAACAATACATCTATCTCCAAAGGTACACAACCTGTGCTCGGGACAGAAACAATTCATCTATCTCCAAAGGTACTCAACCTATGCTTGGAATAGCAACAAACATCTTCCAAAGGTACAAAACCTGTGCTTGGAATCAAACAATCTATCTCCAAAGGTACGAAACCTGAGCTTGGGAACAACAATACATCTCCAAAGGTACACAACCTGAGCTTAGGATGACAACCAACGTGACTTAGTTTGGAATGATACACAACCAAATTGTCAGTATTTATTGTCCATTGATTTTCATAATGCCAGTTGCCAACGGGCCTTTCTTGAAATATGATTGGTCAACACCAAATGACTTATACCAGTATCCACTGGATTTTCAAACAATGTTGGTTACAACCGTGCGTCGACTTTAAGATAACCTTCTTAAATGAGACTGCCACTTATTGCTGAAGACGACTAAACTTCTCCGAAGAGACTGCCATTTATCGCTGAGGATGATTAAACTTATCCGAAGAGACTGCCATTTATCGTTGATGAAGGTTAAGCTTCTCCCAAGAGACTGCCACTCACCTGTTGAAGACGATTAAACTTCTCCGAAGAGACTGCCATTTATCGCTGAAGACGATTAAACTTCTCTGAAGAGACTGTCATTTATCGATGAGGACGATTAAACTTCTCCGAAGAGACTGCCATTTATCGTTGATGAAGGTTAAGCTTCTCCCAAGAGACTGTCACTCACCTGTTGAAGACGATTAAACTTCTCCGAAGAGACTGCCATTTATTACTGAGGACGATTAAACTTCTCCGAAGAGACTGCCATTTATCGCTGAGGACGATTAAACTTCTCCAAAGAGACTGTCATTTATCATTGATGAAGGTTAAGCTTCTACCAAGAGACTGCCACTCACCTGTTGAAGACGATTAAACTTCTCCGAAGAGACTGCCATTTATCGCTGAGGACGATTAAACTTCTCCGAAGAGACTGCCATTTATCGATGAGGACGATTAAACTTCTCCAAAGAGACTGCCATTTATTGTTGATGAAGGTTAAGCTTCTCCCAAGAGACTGTCACTCACCTGTTGAAGACGATTAAACTTCTCCGAAAAGACTGCCATTTATCGCCGAGGATGATTAAACTTCTCCGAAGAGACTGTCATTTATCGCTGAGGACGATTAAACTTCTCCAAAGAGACTGTCATTTATCATTGATGAAGGTTAAGCTTCTACCAAGAGACTGTCACTCACCTGTTGAAGACGATTAAACTTCTCCGAAGAGACTGCCATTTAACGACTGGGTAACAAACTTGCCCCTGTTAGTTGGTAACTGCAAAAGTATTGCCCCAGACTAAACTGTTCATCGAGAGTTTCATCTGATCTTGACCTGGTTGGCTCTGATTAGCTGAACGTTACAACAAATGATTAACAAATCCTTCAAATTGGTTGCCCCAGGCTGAGCTTCCTTTATCAATTTAAATTCCCTAGTTGACAGCGCTTGTTGGGATTCCTTTGATATTGGATTGTTTTGCACGCAATGCTGTTCATTAAAAATTGGCAATTTTCAATGTAAAATTCATGCAATCTTTTGAAAACATTTTTTGATGAAACACACACGGCGAAGTGATTAAGTGATCAAAGTGAAAGTGGTCCAATCATTTTACAAATGATGGATAAAGTGATGAACACACACAATTAACAAAGATCATTAGGAGTTAGGTTATCCAATCTTGCTGTAATATGCTTTCAAAACAACCTTACCTCAATTAGGTCTTTTAAGGGTTGTAACGTGGATTGGTTTACGGTTCATGAAACAAAAAATGAAGGCTCAAAGTTATTTGGTCCCACCCACTCTCCATGATGAACTCCAATCCTACGCTCAGTTAACTCAAACTATACACTCAGGTCTTACAGACTTTAAGAATTGAACTGATGATAGTTGGTGATGGCTCACAAACCTAGGATAGTTACAACTCCCTTACAATATTTGATAGCTTTTTGAGGATTTTTAAGAGTGATAACTCTTACAACATTCCTCTCTTTTGTTTATCCCCGACTTCTTTGTCTGAACTTCTTTGTTCGGTTAAACAGTCAATGGGATGCCCCATTTTTGCCTAAGTCTCCTTCACATATTTTGACTTAGCGGGCTTTTTTCTTTTTTCTTCTTCTCTTTTTTCTTTTAAGAAAGGAGGTGATTACCCAGTTTAATGGCTACGGCGAACCATCATCATCTTTTGTGCTGAAAAGCATCTTCGACACTCTCTTGTTGTGTTCGAAGAAAAAACCTGAATGCACCACTTCTATATGAAAAGTGTCTTGTATGCACGTATCTTCAAGTTAACTGAGAACTACCCGCCCCAGGTTTGAGATTTAAGATTTTGTTTTGTAAAGAAAGAAAAACTCCTACGCCTAGGCTCGAGGGGGTTAACGAGGGATTATCTTCCTTATTTCTTTAGTGTTTAGGGATTGAAACAATGCCTTACATCATCGGCAAAGTTAAATTGAAAGCATATCAACAGCAGTTATGGATATGATTTTCATCATCCTCCCCAATCTTTGCTTTAAACAACAGTTTAGTAAACAAAAGAAATTTTTGCATTTTTCGTTATCTCATAACAATGAAAAGAAAGAGAAAGAGTGAAACGAATGGACTTAATCAAAAGATGCACAAACATTTCATTTAATCTTGCCAATTCAAATAAACAACAGCTTACAAGCAACACAAATGCGGAGAAAACACAACAAAATGCTGAAACAGTCTACAGCTGCCAGCCTTAGGGAATTAAAATTGTTTAACAAAACAAATTTCAAATTTTAGGCCCATGCGGGGAAACACCTTCAACAACCACATGCTCCTTGTGATATAGAATTATGAGGGGTCTCACGGGTCCTTTGCCTTTAGATTCAGGAATCGCAACACTGTCATTTGATTTATCCTCCTGAGGTTTCAGCAACTCTTGCAGTCTTAGTTTAAAACCTTCACATTCTTCAACTAGGTGCCCTGTTGTTCTAGTATGATATCCACATTCCACTCTTGGATGGTCTTCCTCGAGGATCAAGCGTTTGTCAATGATTAGCTCTTGCACAAGATAACTCAATGCTATACATGCATCCAAGTTGTGTCCTTCGGCTCCTTTGTGAAATTCACAGTTTAGGTTCGCATTATGCCATGGTCCTGGCACCGGATTGGATAATCGTGGAGTCACTAGTGAGTTCTGAATCAATAGCGGGTAAAGTTTGCTTAACGGTACTGGAGTTTGTCTACCGCAAGTCTTATCTTTCCTGACATGATCCTTTTTGTTCAATTTTCGGCTTTGAGAAGCTTGAGGAGGAACAAACACTGAGTGTTGGGCGTACTGACGCGATTGACGGTTATTTGTTCGTTGATTCCGAGGATGTCCTTGAGTTAGAGGAACCATCGGAGATAATGCATCCCTAGTTTCTCTGGACGCAACATGGTCAGAGTGACCCTCTTTCTTCATCATATTCTGCAATGTCTCAAGTACCCAATTCATCTGACACTTGAGAATTCTGATGTCCTCTTTCAGCATTTCCTGAGCTTTCAAAAGTCCCTCCATTGTTGCCATTTGTGCTAGATATCCTCCCTCTGATGTCAACGGAACAGAGAATGAACCAAAAAGACCAATGCAACGAAGTATGATATGTAAAATGTTGATGCAAGTGCAAAAACGCAACTGGTTTTACAAAACTCAGAAGTTTGATTAGGTTAAAACCCTCATTCCATTGATCGTTGAAAAAGTTACAACTTTTAAAAATACTAGAGATCGACTGAGTTTTACAAAACTAGTTGCGACATGATATGCTTATGGTGATATGATGTGATGATGCACACATAACACAAAGACAAGTATTCACAAATACAAAGCATATACAAAGACATCCTAGGCTCAAGATCAAAGCAAGGAGTCAAAGGTCTACCCATCCCCAAGGATTTGTACTATGGATTTATTTGTACCTGCCGAACGGGTTCTACAAAGTTCCCAGAGTCATCAACCCATCTTTCGGATATTATCAATTTCCCAAATCACTTGGTAATCGATAATATTCTCAAGAGAATCTCGTCTGAGTGTAGTATCGCGTATCAACTATTTCAGAAATACTTCCTTATGGTCATCACACTACGTCCTAATAAGGCCAAAGTAGGGTAAAGTGTATTCTAAAAGTCCACAGTGTCATGGGCTCCTTCGTCGAAAGTAGCATTGTTTCCACGAATACTCGATCAACAATACTAAACTTTTCAAGAGGGCCTACACTGAGCAGTGGTTTCTCAAGTTAGCTTGGTCGGGAATCAACTCCCTATAAGCCTTCTTGAATATACCACCATCCTATCATAAGTGCACTCGAGTCCGGGTATAGGACCGTCTCACCACTCAAACACCCAATATCCATAATTAAATAAATATATTGACAAATATACATGTTAAGCAAATATTTACAAATATAGCATGCAATTAAACAAAATAGGCTAAACCCTCAAGTTAATTGTCCCCAGTGAAGTCACCATTTCTGTTGCGGTGAGAATCATGATACCAAGCTATTGATTAACTTGAATCTTTAATTCTTAGAATTCACAACCGGACTTTAATTTATCCAAAGGAAAGGTCTAAAGAAATAAAAACCATTTTCGCGATGTAACAACAACGCTAAGAGATTCGGGAATCGGGGGTTGGTTATGCATAGGGTAGGTATCTCACATCCTAAACATCTGTAGTACTCTACCGGAACCTTTTGTTTGTTTGCATGCTAAGTTTGCTAGATGTTTGCTAAGGTTTGGGATTGGGTAAAAGGTGAAGGTTAAAACCTACAGATAGTTTCTAAGTTTGCTCGCAAAGACGTCGCGTCCTCTGCCTACGTATCCTAACAAGGATAGAATTAGAGCAATCGTAGTTCACCTCACTAGGGTTGAAGAACACTTGATTATGATCAAGGTTCAAAGGGGAACAAACATAACAATGTTTGTATAGAGTTTCACAAAACTCTCTAGATCTATGTTGAACTCTCAAGAAAGGGAAGTAAGTAATCATGTCCATGATTCTTACATAGAGTTAACCAAACTCTATCCTAAAGTTCTACATTCTGAGACCAATTGGTTCTATCCAGACCAAAAGGTGGGAAAAAGGGGGAAGGTTGCTCGTCAAGATATCAATCTTGTGCCTACGTATTCTCATTGTCCAATGAGAAATCAGAGCGGTCATAGTTCGGGCGCGAACTACAAAATAAGGATCTATTGGTTCTATCCAGACCAAAAAGGGAGAGAAGGTTCTATCCAGACCTATGAGTTATCCTATTGGTTCTATCCAGACCAAAAAAGGGGAAAGGTTCTATCCAGACCTATGAGTTTAAATCCTATTGGTTCTATCCAGACCAAAAGGAGGGGGAGGTTCTATCCAGACCTATGAGTGTGTTGAGCTATCTATGACCCAAGGGTCAATAGAGAGACTTTCCTTTGGAATGGAAAAGGAGGAGGCAACCGGGGCGAGAACTAAAGAGTTCCATCACCTTGGGGAAATAATACTTAACAAAGTATAATCATTCAAACATGATGAATATAAGGGACATGGTTACAACCAAGATTAATCAAGCATATTACAATAAGCAAGTATTATCAATCAGGATGAATGGTTATAACCAAAGCAAGCATTCAAGATATTACAATATCAGGCAATGATTTCAATCATGATAAATGGTTATGACCAAAGCAAGTATTACAACATTTAATGATTTCAATCAAGACAGATGGTCACAACCAAGAACAAATCTTAACAAAGATGGGGAAACATCTTAACAAAGATGGAAGGGGATCTTAACAAAGATGCATCTTAACAAAGATGTGGTTTCAATAGGGCTTACAAGATGAGTGTATACTTACAGGCATCATGCCTATGTCAAATAATGTCACAACAAATGTAAGTGAGAAGTTCAAAACTTCATGGGAGAAAACTTTCAAGTTTTAATGATGATTAAACACAAATGCTTACAAGCAAGAGTTTTAGTCAAACTCAAGTACCCAAGGATGCTAACAAGACAAAATCATAACTTTAAAATAAAACTCAAAAGAGAATGAAATTAAAGTTTTGAAATGAATAAATAAGAGATAGGAAGGTGAAAACCCTAAAAACATGCATGGTAACATGTGAAATGCAAGTAGAAAGTTCACATTTATGAGTTTTAGGTTTACCTCTTGAAGAAAACTTAAGCAATAAGAAAACCAGAGATATTGAGAGCTCTTACAAGCTCTTCAAATGTTCCTAGGTTGATGAATAGATGCTCCAAACAACCTCCAAGAAAGCTAGTGGACGAAATGCCTTGTAAATGAAGGAAAAACTCTAAAGTTCAAAGGTTTCAAAGACCAACTCACTCAAACCTTGTTACATAAGTGCGGAAGTGATTTGGATAGCTTCAATACATCTTATTTGATGTATTTGAAGTGTTTCTTGAGTTGGAAAAAGTTTAGAAATGGTTTTGGAAGGTGTTTTGCAAAAATAGATTTTGAGGGATTTTGGAGACTTAGTGAGATTTTGCAAGAATTTGGTGATTGTGTAAGGGAGAGAGTTCTAGATGGTTTCTAGCATAGAACTGGTATATTTGTGATGTAGGAAGTGAGTTCTATTTATAGCCAAAGGCCTTGGATCAAGGTATGGGCAAAAGTGAAGCAAATTGCCAATTTTAACCTTCTATCATGAAAATCTTTCAGTTTTCCAATGCAATCTTCATACTTGTCTTTAAGCCACTCTACTAAGATATTCTCCATGCCCTATATATTGTTTTCATCATGCTTGATAGGTTAGGAGGTGACTTGTTGAAGTAAAGTTGATGATTTGACAAGGGTAGCCACCTTTTTTCTCTTTCTTCACTATTCACTTTTGCAACTTGCATTAAATAATGATTTCCTTTGATCTTTGTGCCATTTTCGTGGGAATTGATATTAAAAATATTCATTATCAATGCAAACATCATAAATGAGGTTTAGTCTTTGATTAGCATCGATTTGGAGAGGTTTTGGAATAAAAAAACTCATGTTGACCTAGTTTTGCGAATGCGAGTTTTTGCCAACTTGTGGATCTCGGTTCTCTCTAACCAGGAAGAGTTATGGAACCCACTTGTACTTTTAAAAAATCCACAATTAGGTACTAAAATATTTATGCTTGTGTTAGGAACTCATTCCCTTTGAAACTAGGTCAAAAACCCTTGTGTGGTTAAGGAGTTATGACTTTGCCCTTTTGAAAACCTTAATTTCCCAACTTTTCGATTACTTATCAATTCTTGATCCAATGGTCACAAAACTTCTTCGGTAGGTGTAATATGTCATTAGGACCATTTTTGATTCTCATCTTGAGGTGAAATTCCTCATGAGTGAAGAGTTGAATTTTCGGTCAACCGAACGATCGATCGGTGACTACCGAGTCGACTGTTGATGTTCTGGGTATTTTGAGGACTTGAAAATTCTTGAGTAGACTTTACTAAGCCATAGGAACTTCATGGACCATGATCCCACCATTGGAACACCTTTTAAATCAAAAGTCAAACTACAGTTGACTTTTCCTAATCGAAAACCCTAATTGGGTATCCTGAACTGCACTGTTCTCAATTCCTGGGTGACAACCTCAAATTGGATTCATACTTGATCCAATGGAATACATTTGATGATGTGGAGACTCAATTCAAGGAGAACCAATCCAAAACGTTGACTGATTAACCCTCGAAGCCTCGATTTCGACTGTACAAAACCCTGATTCATGTATCTTGACAAAGACAAACTTGAAATAGGTTATGGTTAGATAATCAAATGAATATGATCCTAAAATGATAATGAGGATCTAAGGGGTCAAAATTTGGGGTGCAACACATGTGGATTGGAACCTGTGATTTCTTCATCTGGGCTGAAATTCTGGTATGCAGATTTCAGATGTCCCAAGAACATTGATCTCTGGTCAAACAAGGACGAGGACAGATCATAAACAATTTAAATTTCTTTAAATTTTGCCAATGTCATGACCAACGTCATGACCTCTGTTGTGACATCTGCATACTGACAGACTATTTATCTAAACATTTAAATTATGCAGAATTGTAAATGCTGAAAGATAAATAACACAGTAATTGTTTATCCAGTTCGGTGCAACATCACCTACATCTGGAGGCTACCAAGCCAGGGAGGAAATTCACTATTAGAAGAATCAATTCAAAGTCAAACAACTAGTTTGCACTTCTCACTTAATCTCTACCCAATGACACTTCAACCTAGAGACACTCTAGACCTGAGTATTCCCACTCACTCCCCCTCAATCACACCATAGTGATATCAATACACAATTACAAAACATTTGTGGAGATACACTCCAAAAAAAACACCATGATCTTGCTTCACAGCTTTGATCAAGTGAGACACACTCTTGCTTAAAAGCTTTGAGTGACACAATGAACACAACAGTTCATACACAATAACCAAAGCAATTATTCAGCATACAATTGCTTGGCACACACGGAATCCTAAGACTCCTACACACATGTGAAGAACAAATTTCTTCACTCACAAATAAGACCTAACAGTTTAAACATGTCTACCACAATGCATCCAAAGATACAAAGGGTGACTTACATACACAAAGGACTCTCAAACCCTAGACCTTTATTTTACACTCAAGTTTTTCTTAAGGTGAATGCTTAATTTCTTCTGCTTCTGCTCCTCCTTTTATAGCAATGCAGAATGGGCTTGGGCTGGTCACAAGTAACAAATTTTAGGTTAAAATTGGTTAAACCACTTTCCATAATTCAAGGTGCTGCCAAATTAGGTCACAACAGCTTCATGTTATGTCCAGCCCTGACTAGAATCTCGCCTGAGATAACTAAGAAGCCATAATAGGTTTCTTGAAATTTAGCCTGAGATATATCAGGTATCATAACAGAAAAACAAACTATGCATGCCTGATTTCATACGATCAATGTCATAACATTGGTCATGACATTCAGCTTCATTTAACTTTGCTTTCCAGCTTGCCCTGTTGAACACTTCTGCAGAATTTTCTTCATGACAGTAGAAACAAATGTTTTATAGTTCCCTAAAAAGTCTCAAAGATCCTTTTTATGAACACTAATTAAATCTGCACTTTGTTCCTAATGAATCTCTTTGGCCTGTACATACTGATGAGGAATATCCAACAGGACCAAAACATTTCTGCCAAGAGATATAACATAGCAGCCCTTGTTGCACCAGACATTGATGTCATGACATTCAGTATGACATCCATGAAAGCAGTTTTGTCATCAGCTCCTGCTAGCTCCTTCTGCATCCATGACAACAGTTCTGTCATCTGCTCTTGTTAGCTCCTGCTACACCAGATGTCATGATATTGGTAATGACATCCTGTTTACAACACATGACATCAGTTTTGTTATCAGCTCCTGCTGCACCACTAATCCTGTTGTTTCTCACACATGACAGTAGTTCTGTCATGACAGCAGATGGATGTCGTGATGGATGACATTCACATTAAAACACTGCACAACAGTTCTGTCACCACATCAGATGGAGATGTTATAACATCCTGCTTAACATCAGTGCAGGATCATGTTTTACCAAAATTTAGCCAATCATAGAACCATGGACAATTCTATATCATAGAACCATGGAACTAACACGGGCCATATTATCCGGACTTGGTAAGATTGTTCTATTGTAACCTACAAATGGAATAAGGCAAGTTGGTAACATATGTTCAAGGAAAAAGAATCACGCTCTTCTCAAAGACACTTGGTAGGATTCTCAATATTCCAACATCTGGTGGAAGTCCTCCTGAAGAACACGAAGCAGCCTGGGAAGCATATGACAAAAGAAAGTGTTATTGGAGCCTTGGCCGAATGTCTGAAGCTGAATTCCATGCAAAACGTGTCAGGTCCTTAGGCGGCATGGAACCCTCTCGCAACTAATGGTCGGAAGGTATATTCAACATTGATGATCGATTGTTTCATTATTTCATGGTTTACATAATGTTTCCAAGGGCTGGAAACCATTGCATCGTGACTGATCTAGAAATGCAGATTTTATATACTATTAAGAATGGCATTCACATAAGTTGGTCAAATTTAATCTTGACTCACATGCGCGGAATCAATGAAAAATCCAAGTTTCTGCCATATGCATGGTTCATCACAAAGGTCTTGGAACATTATAAAGTACACTTTGAAGGGTTTGAAAAGTGTCTCATGGACTCAAGTATCAACAAGATCTCAATAAAAAATGTGGACTCTCAGATGAGTGTCAAATACAACTCAGAAACCAAAACCATTGTTTACCTTGGTGAAGGTGTGGCTGAAAATGATGAGCAAGAGGATGAAGACGACGATGATGTTCCTATTCCTTCTAGAAATGAATCGAGTAACCAACAATTAATGGATTACATGACTCAACAGTTTGAAAATCTCAACACTTCCATCAATGACCAATACAATGTTATTCAAGAGTCAACCAACACTCGGATCACCAACTTCCAAGAGGTCGTCAACCAACAATTCTCCTATTTGTACTCCCACTTATACATTCTGCCATATGATCCTTCAAACCCGGCTGTCCCTCCAACTCGTCCATCACCTCTCCAGACAACATTTCCAAACCAACTAAACTTTGACCCCAACATGGATCTGTCATAAAAAAAAATTTTACTATGTGTTTTATGTTGTCTTTTTAAGTCATTTCTGTTATTTGAAATCCGTACTATCTAGTTTCCTTGTACTGTTTCTAAAATTGCAATTTGAATTATGACTAAGTTTATATTTTATTTTCAAATTGTTATCTATATTTTACTGCCTTAATCCATCTTTCCCTTCTTTTTGATAATGTCAAAAGGGGGAGAAGGATGTTACTCTTTTCTTGCTTATTGTCTTTCCTTAAGGTACAAATATACAAATACAAGGCTATTTCGAACCTCAATACAAATTCAGAACTTCTCAACTTCACACATTGAGGGGGAGAAAAACTTGTCAACTTCACAAATTGAGGGGGAGAAAGAATTTTCCGAAAAGAACATTGCAACAAAAGAAGAGTGCTTTGTCATCATCAAAAAGGGAGAGAATGTGGAATCAAGATTCTCAGTGATCAACATATGTTTTGATGAAGACAAACCACTTAAAGAAGGCAAAAATGATCAACCACCAAGCATTAGGACAAAGACACAACTTTAAGGATGTTTTCCTCAAAAGGTATAATGAGAACGTCCATTAAGTATTTAAGTCCTAATTGCTCAAATCATTAAAAATCATTTACATTACTTTTCACACTAACACAAGCTTTTTTAAAATGAGGATTTTTCTAAGTTTTTGTAAGTGCAATCAATTGCGCTCTTAGAGCAATCGATTGCATGATCAATGTTTTAAACTCTTTTTGATTCTATTTCAGCAAGCAATCGATTGCTGCCTTGGTGCAATCGATTGCATGATTAAAAATTTCTCTTTTATCACTTCTGTTTTGAAGTGCAATCGATTGGTCCAAAGGTGCAATCGATTGCTCTATTGAAAATTTGAATTTTCAAGTATTTTTGTGAAGGTGTAATCGATTGGGCTCTTTGTGCAATCGATTGCTCACTGAACGTTTTTGAAAAATCTTTCTGAAAAATTGCATCTCTTCAATCGAATTTCTGTGGAATGTTTCCTTTGAAACATGACAACTGTTCATCAATTTTTCTGGAGATTTGCATATTTTTCTCAAGAGGTGTTTGTGTAATATAAATACCTAAATCTTTCAAAATTCATATATACATCTCTTTCAATTCTCTTTCAAAATCTTTATCACAATTTCATCTTTCCACATCTAAGAAAAATCACTTTTCACAAAGAATTTTCTGCATAAGTTTCATATCCTTTGAAAAGAAAATTCTTGAGCAATAAGTCTTAGAAACTTGTGGAAATTCCCATTGAAAGAGAAGATCAATCTCATCATTGATAAACAACTGTATACATTGTTACAAATCATTACAAAAATCAGATTGTATTTATTTCCCCTTGCTGTTCAGGATTGTTGAAAGCAAGTGTGTGCATTAGAGAGGATTGTTCTCATTGAACTTAGTGTTAAGATCTTAAAGGTGTTTAAGATCTTTTGATCTCTCTATAGGTTAGAAAGAAAAGTTGTACACTGATCCTAACTATAGTGAAATCTCTTTCGAGTCGAAAATGGAGTGGAGTACCCTTGGAGTGTGAGGGGAACCACTATAATTTCCTGTGTCTCTTTTACTTTCTGCCTTTACAAGCTTTCATATCATCACTCAACAAAAAAAAGGGAAAGTAACATAATCCTCTTAAAACTAGAAAATTTCAAAAGAACCTAATTCACCCCCCTCTTAGGCGCAATTCTTACTTACAAGATCAAGAAAGTGATGCAAAGCTTGTAGAAGATGAAGTGATGCTAATGGTCACAACAAAGGAAGAGGAAATATTCAAGGATCATTGGTATCTCGACTCAGGTTGTTCGTTCCAAATGACTGGAAGAAAAGACTGGTTTATCAACATCTTTCCCTCGTCGAAGAACAAGGTAAAATTTGCAAAATGACAATACCCTATCTGCCAAAGGTGTTGGTGATGTTCTGATTAGGAGAAAGGAAGGTAAATGATCATTATTTTCCAATGTGTTGTACATACCTGGAATGAAGAGTAATTTGCTAAGTATAGGTCAACTGATCAAAATGAATTACAAAGAATTGATCAAAGATAGAATGATGAGAGAGGTCTACTCGAGAAACAGGTTAATCTTGAAGCTTCATATGTCTCAGAATAAAACATTCAGGATTGAACTTGATGTGTTGGAGCATAAATGTCTGGCGATAGCAGTTAGCAGAGATGAATGGTTATGGCATTATAGACTTGGTCACTTGAATTTTAATGACATCAATAATCTGAAGAGGAAGAACTTGGCTTCAGGCATACCAGAAATACATATTCTAGAAGAAGTATGTGAAGAATGTGCTCAAGCAAAGCAACACAAGAATAGCTTCAGAAAGGATGCAAGAAGCAAGTCAAAATCTACTCTTGACATAATCTACTCATACGTGTGTGGTCTTCTCCAGATAGATTCGCTTGAAGGTAACAAGTAATTTGTTACATTTATTGATGATTACAGCAAAAAATTATGGACCTACTTAATTAAGAAGAAAAATGATGTGATTGATGTTTTCACCAAGTTCAAAGCAATGGTTGAAAGACAGGGTGGTCACAAGATTAAGATTTTGAGGATAGATGGAGGTGGAGAGTATTGTCAAAAGATTTCGACATACTATGTATAAAAAGAAGTTATTGTGCATGAGGTGGTGTCACCATACACTACTCAACAAAATGGTACTGCTGAAAGAAAGAATATAACCATTATGAATATGGTGAAAAGTATGTTAAAAGGAAAACATCTCCCAAATGAGCTATGGTGTAAGGTTGTGTTGACTACAACATACATACTAAATTGATGTTTGACAAAGAGACATGTAGGTGTCACACTAGAAGAATTCTTGTCTGGTGCCAAACTTAGTTTAAACCAATTGAAGGTGTTTGGATCCATAACACATAGGCATGTGACAAATCAGTTGAGAGTAAATTTGAATGATAAGTTGAGTTAGATGATCTTGTGGGATATCATTCGACTGGTGGATGCAAACTGTTCGACCCATTAAACAAGCAAGTCATGATCAACATGGATTGGACTAAGCACATAAATAAGGATTCAATGAAAACCCTGTGTGATGAACCAACTAGTGAAACTATTAGAGATGTTTGACAAGTTGTTAGAGAGGTTCTACAAGAAGTTATCGAATGTCAAGCTGGCACAAGCAGACCTTAGACAACCAGAAACATGCTTGCAAGACTACAGGAATGTGTAATCACATCAGAAGATGTGGTTGATGATGAAGGTGAGTTAGTACATTATACCTTCCACGCATATATTGAGCCAGTCGATGCAGTTGAAGCATTGAAAGACTTGAGGTGGATGAAAGCTATGATGGATGAGATAAAATTCGTAGAAGACAATGATACCTGGTCACTAGTCGAATTTCCAAAAGGGAATAAGGCAATTAATGTGAAATGGGTATACAAAGTCAAGTTGAATCCAAAAGGTGAAGTAATTTGACACAGGGAAAGACATGTAGCAAATGGGTTTCTTCATAAAGAAGGAATCAACTACGGTGAAGTCTTTGTACCAGTATCTAGAATCAAAACAATCAGGTTGGTTATTGGTCTAGACAATATGTATAACTGATCGATATGTCAGATGGACGTGAAATATGCATTCTTGAATGGCCCTCTAGACGAATAGGTGTATGTGACACAATCAGTTGGGTTTGTGAAACAAGACCAAGAAAAGAAAATATACATGCTGCATAAAGTCATGTATGGACTGAAACAAGCTCCAAGAGTTTGGAAAAATAAAATAGATGACTTTCTAAGAGAGAAAGAGTTTGGTAAATTCACAATAGAGCATGGTGTATATGTCAGGAGAAGCCGGAGTGAGTTGTTTATACTATGTCTCTATGTCAACAACATGTTGATAACAGACAGTTGCAAAAAGGAGATCGAAGATTTCAAACATGACTTAAGTAAGGAGTTTGAAATGTAAGACTCTGGAAATCTCTCATACTTCCCTTGTATCTAATTTTACAAGAGTAATAGAGGCTTGATGATGCACCGAAGAAGATATGCAGGCGAAATACTCAAGAGATTTGAGATGCAATTTTTCAACGCAACTTCGACTCCAACTAAGCCCAGATTGCAACTGATAAAAGAGTCGAATGAAGATGATGTCCATCCAACACAGTACATAAGACCCAATCGATCACTTCGCTACCTCTGTCACACAAGGCCATATTTAACCTATTGTGTAGGCATGGTCAATAGATTCATGCAGAAGTCAAATGTATCTCATCTTGCAGCCACCAAGAGGATACTAAGGTATCTCAAAGAAACACTCGACTATGGTATTTTATTTCCTTCAGTCGATGAAGGAAAAAATGCAAACTTGTGGGCTACACTGACTCTAGTTGGTGTGGTAATGCTGAAGATAGAAAATCGACAGCAAGATATGTGTTCATGTTAGGCAGTGCACTTGTCGCATGGAGTTCAAGAAAGGAATCAGTGGTAGCTTTATCATCATGTGAGACACAATACACAGCAGCTTCGCTATGTGCATGTCAAGCAACATTGATGATGAATCTAGTTGAAGAAATTACAAGAAAGAATCATGGAGCAATGACCATGAAGATCGAAAGTATGTTGGCTATCAACCTGGCAAAGAATCCGATAGCGTACGGAAGAAGCAAACACATCGAAATGAGATTCAATTACTTGAGAGAGTAGGTAGAGAATGGAAAGTTGAGCCTAGAGTATTGCAGATATAATGACAAAGGCTGTGCAGGTCAAATTGTTCAAGAGATTATGAACAATGATGAATGTAGATAACTTAGATACAATGAATTATGTGGTGTGTTAAATATGTAATTCTGTGTCGAAGTCAAAATAATGTGTTTGTCTTTGACGAGTGTCGAAATGTGTTTTAGGTTGTGTCAAATAGAGTTTTTATTTGCTATATTTGATTGAAAGTCAAATATAGCCTATTGAAGCATGCAGTTGAAGTATGTAGTTATCGAAGGAGTCAACAAAATCGAAATAGTTAACTTCGCTTAGTTTTAGTTAAGTTAGTTATTTTGTGACTACTTTGAGTGCAAGTACTCTCATCTATAAATAAAGAAGATCTCTATTTCATTTGTAATGATTCATTCAATTTTATAGTTGCAATGTATAGTTTCATAAATCTCAGTTGTGATTAACACACATTATAACAAACACTTAAAATGCAGTTTGCACAGAGACACATTCTTCTTCTTCCTCCCGAATTTCTCTTTTCTCTTACTTTCAATTGCTTTGTTTTCTTCTTTCAATTCTTTGTATAGTGTAGAACAATCTTGCAACCAATGAGTGGTTGTTTCACCAGAGTAAAGGGTGAAGAACAAGAGAAATGATCAATTAAAAAAATTGATTTTTATTCATCAACATTGATTCTGTTAACTTCAAGATTGAAGTTTTTTCAAAAATAACTCCTTAATGTTGAATTCCAACAGAAAATGATATAAATGCGAGCACTTTGTGCCTTCGTTTCCAGTTATATTTCAGAGATAAGATGTATTTTTCTAAGGCCAAAAATGAACTTTAAGTGGAAATTACATAGCATTATCAATATACTTGGAGGTGAACACAAGATATCTGTGTCCATGTCAAGAAAGAAGTTCCAGTTACATGTGGTTGATATTCCAGACAAACTATTTTAAAGGGAATGAACCAATATCTAACTATGAACATGAGCAGCAGCAATTACAGGCTGCACTACAAAACAGACATTTTTTCACTATAATAAACAAGTCTGGTGACTAGGAACTTAGTAAGTCTTTCACGACTCAAACTTGGTCCTGTCAACAACCAAAAAGGAAGCTGTTCACAATACATCAGATCATCACCCCCGGGTTATTCAGTTCCCAGGCAACCTCAATGAAAGATCATTAGTATAATGTCCATTAGTTTTTGTATAAGTGGCATGATATTTTTCAATAACTGCTGGGATGGAGCAATTGCTAGTTCAGTTGCCAAGAGTTCCCTTAGTTTCAGCACCGCTATTTCCATCACCAATGCCTGTAGGGAAAAGATAATACTAATTTCAGGAGCTGATGCAAAATTTTCAAAGCTACTTTATGCCATTTGTATTAATTTAATTGTCATTGAGAAAAAAAACGATTAAAGAATCGAAAAAACTAACCCTCAATAGAGAGAGAGAACAGAGTCATTTATTTCAGATCCCACTTTCTGCTTCTGTAATCTGGCCTATACATGAACAGTCAATCAAGACACTAAAAATAAAGGAATTATTCATTACCTCAATCACATCAGATATTTAACCAAATAGCAAGGCAGTTCTTAGATTTTTCAGTCATGGGAATTTCTAATGAAAAAATTAAAATTCTAACAAGAGGTCTCAAAAACAAAAAAGTGAGCTGCTGTTTATTGTAATGATGCAATATATTGAGTGTGTTGGACAATCTCTATCGAGCAATGACAAGGTGAAAGAACACAGGGAAATTGTGAACTGAAATGCAATATTCTGTATCGAAAAAAAGTAGCAGAAGAGCCTAAGCTCTTTTTATCAAAACACTTTACAAGTAGATACAATGATGATACCAATTTCTACAAGCATACAAATGATGAAACCATATATTTTACCATTTTCTTCCTTGGTGACTAGAATCGCTTCTTGATTCAGATATAAGGTAATGCATGACAACAAGGTTCCAATTTGATTTTCTTAATTTCATGAATATGATGATGCTAAAAAGTAAGCTGGGAGAAATTGCTACAAAGTGTAGTTCATCATAGAGGCCACATAATGGTACACTAGATGGTTAGCTGAATCTGTATGCTCATCACACAATGCAAACATATTCTTTGCTCATGAGGACATGTGAGACGACAAAAAATGGTCTCTTTCGATGTAAAGTGAGAAAGCTATAAATGGGTTAATTGTATCCTTCATTGTAAATCCATTTAAATTAAATATTAGTCAGCCATGCCAAATAAGGCTTATCACAGTGACTATTTAAAATTGTAAGAATTTCAGAAAGCCTAACCTTTTATGCTACCAAGAGTAATGAGTCCACCAAGAACATCTCTGAACTTGGTCAAGATAAGTCTTTCCTGCTCTGCATAAGTATCTGTGCATCCATCAGAATTGGAAGACTTCTGAATCATGTTATGTTTAGTGTTGTCAATCGTAACTCCATTTGCAGAACCAGTATCGAAAAACATCCCAACTTGTTCATCACACATCAATTCAAGTGTTTCCGGTGACAATGGCCTATTACAAATGTCAATATCAACTGCATCTGTTACATCTTTATTTGCATGATTCTCACAAACAGGCTTGACAACTTTTCGACTGTCTTGCAACAATTGAGCTGATGAAGCAGTAGAAGCTTCAGATTTCCTGGTCTCTACTTTTCTAACTTCTTTCCCTCTCATTTCTGGAAAATGTCAATCGATCTCATACATCAGTGAAAAAGTAAGGGATGGATGAAAAGCTAGAGAATAGCAAAGAAGACAAATATATTCTAAGTGTAAAAAAATATTGAAATATAAATGTCCCAGTAGGCATAAAATTTAGAAACTTCGCAAATGAAAACAAAAATATTCTCAATCATTCACCACAAAGTAGATAAATTAAATTATTATAAGATAAGATGAATATCCATGTGTTAGTCAAAACCTGCATTTTTCTTTGTAGCTTCTCCAGAGAGAACAACTAAAACTGAACAAAGATTCTTCACATTCTGTGTCTGGAGGACATCAGCCAACACAGACCTTCAGCATGAAATATTGTTAATTTCAATTTCTCTATATCCATATTTCACCAAATATAAAGTCATCACCTAATGATTGGAAAAAAGTCATATACCTGTATGTAGATCTTGAAGATCCTGGAATTATCGTATTGGCAGTGTCCGAAACACAGGAAGCTGACAGGGATAAAAGAGATGAAGCTGTAGGATCAAGTTCCTGATTAAAATTATCGGTTGCAAGTGGTTGTCAGAACATGGAGGAAACTGATCAATAAATTAACAGGGAAGTGAGAAGAAATTGATGGCTCCAAGCGATAAAAATAGAATTGAGAAGTTGATATATTTGATCTGCAGTGACTATTTATATGAATGTTGTTACCTTATTAGTTTCACATGCTTTAAAATCCAAACACACTGAATTTGAATGGTGACCCTACAACAGAAATAATAACTAAATGGTTATGAAACAAATCCAAGTAAATCTTATCAATAATGCAAAGAAGAAAGCACCTGTTGGTATTGAGCAGTCATTTTAACAGTTTGATCTATGAATGCTTTGCCAGAAAGTATTTCTGGGATTTTTCTCTTCTTGGGTGTTATGTGGGTTCTAGGGTTGAAGGGTCCAACTGCTCCACTAATGGCCGCATTAGTTGTCTGTCTGATTTGTACTAGTTTACACTCTTCTTGGAAAACTGCTCTTCGTTCGTCACTTCCTTCAAAATTCTTGCAGTCCATGCATTTACAATTTTCAGAGCAGAGGATATTGGCTTGGAAACACTCGCAATACTTCTTAAGGCAACCTGATTTCTTGCAGTTACATCCTTTATTGTGCTTTCCTGTAACTTGAATTTCAGATACTTCCTCCTGAGTTTGTTCAAGACATTTAAATGTAGCACAAGTCAACTAAAATATCAGCTAAATCCAGAATAGTTATTAAAATCACAAAATTTTAGCCCAAAAGACTGATGCCAAACACCAACTATAAATACTTGAGGGAGCTGAATTGAAATTACTAACCATAGAAACTTCTGGTTTTTGTGGACTGCTTGCAATTTTTGGTCTGAAAGCATTTGGATTTCTTTCCAGAGTTATTCCAACTGCCTCCTGACGGGCAGCCTCATTGTCCACATTATTATGACAATTCAGACAGTTGCAACCATCACAATAGATCCCAGCTGCAAAGCACTCACAGTACCTTGTAGTTGCAAAATTAGCTATTGTTAGTTAAAGAAAGCACAAAAAAGCAGGCAAGATGTCCATATAGGTCATGTGGTAAAATATTCTTGATGGAAGTTTTTCATACAGAGAAGATAAAGTACTCACAATTTAAGGCATCGAGAATTTTTGCAGTTACACTGTTTTTGTTTCTTTGGAGTATTATCCTTTAATCCTGCATTATGTTGAGGCTGTGATCTAGGAGACTCGTGCTTTCTGAAGGAAAATAAATGCATTCAACACAATAAAATGAAAATTTGTACAAAAGTTCCTGCTGTGAAGTAAAATTCAATCAGAGGGAGAGATAAAACAGTCTTTTTGATAGGACTCTTTAAATGGACAGATGAAATTAATGCTTTTATTAACAAGTTTAGGTCACTTTCCTTTCATGAAAACTAATGGCAGCTGTCTAGTCTATTTGGTAATTGCCTAGTTTAGTGGAAAATTTATAACTTCTTTTTCCCAAAAGTGTAAGCATTACTCTTTTCACTACTTACCCACAAGTTACATTATTATAACCAACCTCAGAATGATGCTCAGATCGCTCTCAGATACAAATAACCAAGTTAGATTATTAGTGAAATGAATTCTTGACTACAATTGATAGGAAATTCAGACTTTCATCCCTAATGCTCTTTACACTAGCACTTACGCAACCATCCCTACCTTTAAAAATTCTCCAAGAATCATGCTTTTCGCACATCTAATCAAATTACAGATAAGAACCCTTGTCTTCAATTAGAAGCTAACTTCCAGTAAAAGCCTTCTATTTCTAATACAATCTCAAGTCTCATATACTGAAATTCAAAACACGAATCACTAATTCCAATTCAACCTTCTAACTGAATATCGCTACACTTTAGCATCAAAAAATTGCTTATCATTAAATGCAACACATTCAGAAAGAAAAAAGCAAAACGTTATTTCATTTACCTCTTCACCGGAAGCTTCTGTAAGGGGTGCTGTAAACGATGGACCGGAGAAACTAATTGTGGCCGCGGAGATCGTAAATGTGGCATTACCGGCGGAGACTGTGACGTTCTCTGCTGTTGCCACCGTGGCTGTGAAGGTAACCACGGCCGTTGACTTAATGACTGAAAATCCAATGTCAATTGCGCCGGAGAACGCGACTGCGTCGGCGACTGTAGAATAGTTTGCGACTGTGGCGTCGGTGGCGACAATGTCAGGTACGCCGGACCTCCACAAACGGCAGTGAAATCCAAGTACCTCACAAATCTCCGAGCAGCTAAATCCAACGTCGTTTCACTCTTCTCCATCAACGTGTCTTCTTAAGCCTGTAAAAAAACGCTCAACTCAACGCTAAACAGATATCGATATTGTTAAGCTTTGATTTCAAATCACAATGTGTGAATCTTAAAAACTCGCCGTTTCGAATTGAGTTTCCGGAAAACACGATAAAACATTTACCGTTACGGATTGTAATTTTTGAAGCAAAGAATCGACGGAGACTGTGAGAGAAAAGTATGGTAGACGATGAGAAAAAACATGCAGAGAAGAAAAGGATTGTAGGTGGAGACGATCACCGGCGAATTTGTTGCGGTGAAGACTCCGCCGTGGGAGTGGGAGTGATAGTGGTTAGTGGCAGTAGTTTCTCTCTCTCTCTTTTTCTTTTTCGTTTTTGAGATTTTGAAATTTTAATTTATTTAAGTTGAAACTTGGAAGGCTTAATTTAATGGTTGAGATTGGGTGGAGGAGTTGTAAGTGTTCTGTATCCGTTGGATTCAGGGACATGGTACCGGTACTGTTCGGGGAAGTAACGGAGACATATTTTGGCGCTAATTTAATTAAAGGACATGGGGATTGCTACAAACAAGTGAACGTCTATCTTAGTTAATCTTTTTAACACATCTATTATTTAAAAACTAATTTATTTATTAGGGACATCTTGTTGGAATAATGTATATCACTCGTGAGGTATAATGGATGTATATTTAGGAGTGTAAGCATATTAGAAAAATTAATTAAATCGATAATTCAAATCAAATTAAACTAAAATAAAATTGATTGTTTCTGATTCGATTCTAAAACCGAATTAAATTAATGAAAATTAAGGTGTTTTGATTCGACTTTCGATTTTAGTTATTAGAAAACGCCAAAACAAAGAATCAAATCAATGGATATAGTTATGTTCTAAATTTTTATTCTATCCATCATTAAATTTAAATTTTGTATCGATCTAACTATTTTCCATCTTTGTTTACATTTTTTTCCTTTAAGTAAAACACACATCTAGAATCAAACTCTAAAATATAGAAAGTAGAAATCATAAATCACAAAAATTAGCTTTCACTGAACTGCCGCTCTCGCTATCCGCCATAACTATTGTTTTCTCTATTATTGTTCTGATTTGTTATGGTCGCTTTCTTTTTGTTCAAGTTCTCTTTCTTAATTTTCATATTTCTTTTTTATCTTTTTAATTTTTCTTTTAGTCTTGTTACAAAATAGTTTTTTATGTGTTTGGGATATGAAACATGTTAATTGATGTGTTTTTTGTTGTGTTTTATTTGTTAAGCTTTTAAATTTCTTTCTAATCTTTTGATGTTAAGTGTTAACTTTTATATTTGATAGTGAACTTATTTCATGATACAATGGAAATCATGTCATTGTTTCTTATGGATTAAGAGAAATTTGTAATTTGTTTGAAAAAATAGAGCATGAAATGTATTATTTAAAAAATAATAGCATAAAATATACCAAAAAACAAGATAACGAAGAATATACGAATGAATATAACGTTTGAAAAAATAATTTTAAGTCGATGAACCAAACCAAACCAAATGGAACCAAACCGTTTAGTTTGGTTTGGTTCTATTTTTGAAAAAAGTTAAAGACCAAACCAAACCAAATCGATGGAGATATCATCGGTTCAGACTTTTTTTGACCAAAAATCAGTTCAAACCAAACCGACATCACCCTGTGTATATTGATAGAATTATAGTTTTGTCTAACTCATCTCTATAAAATCGATTTAGAGCTTGTAAGGTAAAGATTGCTCTCACTTATAAAGACATGTACATGTGATATATTGTGTGAAGTGAAACTCTTAACACACTATCTTACGTCTAGGATTAGACATCTGGCGTGTGGAAATAAATGGTGAGCGTTCCTATAGCGAAAATCTGACAGCAGATGGTTCATCGAATCTTAAACTAGACTCTGATACCATATTAAAAAATGTAGTTGGGTCTAATTCATCTCTACAAAACCGATTTGTTGGATGAAGATTACCCCCAATTATAAAAACATATTCATGTCATATATTGTCTAACATATACTCTTAACATATATTTTAGATATTAAAGACATTATTACATTATTTCAGTCATATAACGTAAATAGGTTTAATACATATTTTATTTATTTTGTATTCTACATTTATTTTAATCTCATAACTTTTTAAAAAATTAATGGTCTTTTAACTATACCAACGGAATTATATTAGTCCTTTTCATCCATTTTTCTCATAAAGTGTTAAAAATATGGGCTAAAAATATGGGTGTAGAATCCATGTCAGAATTGTGTGGCATACATGTCATCATTGTATGACATTAAGACTTTTGTAATCGGTTTAACAACAACAAAAATTGGTCACTAATTTCCATCTTCTTATTCTTTATAGTTTGGATCAATGAAACCTAAAGCAATATTGTACTTGTTAAAAAAATAGAGATGCATAACAACCCTTAGCTGGTAAGAATTTCCAGAGGCATTGGTCATTAATCGCCATCTTCATATTCTTCATAGTTTGGATCCATGAAACCTAAATCAATCTTGTACTTAGTAAAAGAAATAGAGATGCGTAGCAACCCTTAGTTGGTGAAGATTTTTATAGGCTTTAGTATTTATGTGGGGTTAGGGCAAGCTTACATGGATGAGAAACTCTGTCTTAGAAGTGTGTTTGTATAAATGTGAGAATGATCCCCCTCAACCCTAAGGTTGAGGTATTATTAAAGGCTTATAGGCATGGATTTATGGGCTTCTAAGTAGCAACCGTCGCACCTTGACCACAAAACGCGTTGACTGCCTACTTCTCAGGGATCGTGGTTGTGACTTCTTTCACATGTCGTCACGAAATTTATGCACATCATCATCCCCTCTTTCTTTCCAGGGAGAGCTATTTAGTGAGGGAAAACCATGCTTAGGTGACATACTCTGAGGTGGACGCCTAGTATGGGTGGATCCTTGCATTATCTTATGTGGGTCTTTCATAAATATATCACTATACAGTCCCTCAAGCATGAAGACTTGTAAAGGGTGAAGTGATTAAATTCATCTTCCACACAGTTTTGGAACCTTTCATTCCTTTCAAATGAGTCCTATATAAGGAGGAGACTCCCTCAATTAAGGGTGAGTCCCTTAGTTATGGATGAGTCTCTCAGTTAAGGGTGAGTCCCTCAGTTAAAGAAGAGTCCCTAAATTATGGGAGAGCCCCTCAAGAGTAGGTGCATCTTGAGGAGGGCATAGGTATACCTCTAGGTGTTACATGAGTGTTATGTTATAAGTAAATCAATTTTTAGAGACGTGAATATCTCTGTTTCCCTTGAAAAATGGAAAACAACCGTTGGTCTTCCAAATCTAACTTTGGTGACTCACAGGATCGATCAGATTGATTGATCATAGGACATGTGCTAAAGGTTTATGTTTTGAAATCTATCTATGTTACACACTTCGACGGTGTTTAGAAAAAGGCTTTAATCATAAAGGTGTTTGTTCGACTGAAGCGAAAGAGAAAATAGAAATTTAAAAGGAAAGAGATAGAGATCTTAGAAAGGAATTTAGGACGAAGATAAAGTAAAGTGCATAGAAGGGGGTATATTGTAGAAAAAAGTAAAGGAAAACTTTGTAAAGTTAAGCAAGTAAATTAAACTTCATTGAAAGTAAAGATGGTGTGTTTACATAATGTACATTCTCCTTGAACTCTTTTCTCTACACTCGGATACTTTGAGTAAATTTAGGAGTGACTTGTACAAATAGTAAATTACAACACACTGAATTCTATGTCTAAAACTCCTATTTATAATAGTAGAAATAACTACCAATAACCTCCTAAAACCATCAAGTTCCGACAAGTGTCATAATGCATGAAGTCCTTTGCCAAACGAACGCCACTTGTCCCTCTTAGTCATAGGAAAGAATAACTACTCCCTTCATTATTTGAATTTCAAAAACTTCACTAATCTCCAGCCAGCATCTCGGTCGAAGGCTACTTCTTTTAAGGTTCAGAATTTTCTCTAAGTCCCACAATATTTGACTTCCCAATCGAAGGTCTCAAGGCTTTGAAAACCTTTTTACCTCTCAAAAGACTTTAATATTTTATTTAAATATTTTAATCTATATAGATTAGGCTTCGAATTTGTGAGCTAACAAATTGCCCCCCAAAAATATCTTTTTCGACCTTTGTGTAGAAAAAGAACCTTTTTTTGACAACGTCCAATTCGATGCCGCCATTTCGACTTTCACACAAGCATCAATGTGATTGACTACCTGAGTCTGGGAAGACAAGAGAAGAAAGAAGAAAGAAAAAACAGGAAACTGTTCCACTATCCCCGTGCACGTCCCTGACGTCATGGGTCATTATGGTGGATTTCTTGGAACTCACAAAAATCCTCAGGCCATAATCATCCTTTTTAGGGCCTAATACAATCATGGGTATAGGTAGTAACTGCCACCGCTCTATCTCTTTATCTTGGGACACCACATGGCCCATTATCTCTAACCACTAATGACGAAAAAAGACTTTTGGTCTCCAAACATCCTATAAATAGTTCTTCAAAAATCATTTCCAACTTTTCCACTCTTCAACAAATACTCACATATTTTTTAGACATCTTCCAACTCTCAAAAACCCATTTCCTCCCCGAACTTCATCAATGGCATCATTTATGGCTGGAAACCAGGCTAAAAAGAAGAAGACACAAATCAAAGGACAATCAACTGCACTGCTCCTTCCTCCTTTCGCCACATTGAGTGGACCAAAAATAGTGAAGAATCAACAATTCATCCCTGAACCCCTACTAGAATAGAAAAGGCACATATATGAATCCCAAGTAATAATTTCTGTTACTGTTGCAGGTAAACCTTTTGGCTATGTCTGGTCTGTTATTGCCATTGGGTCTCAACTATTCCAATCTTAGTGAGTTTTTCCCTTCCTACCATAAGACCAAACCCTTAGGGCAAAAAGATTCCAGCAAACTTCCTACTGAGGGTCCAGATAGTTTAGCACTCTACAATGTAGATCTAAAATATCTTAACGATGGAGCCAGGTTATTCAGAGCCACCCCCTACTTCAAAGGTTCTGATCTTTACTTAAACTGGCTGACGAAGATGGAGAAAGTCAAGGACAACGACTGGAAAGAAACTGGCATCTACGATTTGATCATGTTGTCGAAGGTTGGCCCAACTTACTGCCCTCTCATGCTAGCTTCCTCACTATACTTTTGGGATAATACCCATTATACCTTCCATCTCCCATGTGGGATGGTGACACCAACACTGTTCGACATAGCCGCTATCACAGGGCTGAAACCCCATGGACTGGTTTATGACCCTGAGGTAGATTGCCAAGACACCATAGGACTTTCCAACATAAAACACACTTATACCCATTTCATCAATCACTACCATAATAAAAACATAACCACAGTCGATGATGAAGAACATATAGCTTTTCTAGCCATGTGGTTATCTCGCTGTGTTTTCTGTACGAAATCTTTGCAGGTGGCACAGAAGTACCTCACATTGGCCAATCAACTACATCTGAATCGAGGCATTTGTCTTAGTGAGATGATCCTGGCCAGTTTGTACAAATCCCTCAACGAAGGCGCTGGCAGACTGAAGGACAAGGAAAGCCGCGGGAACCTATTATTATCAGGCCTTTTCTGGTTACTTCAATTGTGGCTCAACGCCACTTTCGAAACCAGCCTCCCAAACAAAGGAGAAGTTGATGAAGAGTCTACTACTATTACAGAAAGACAAGTTGAATAGACTCGATTGGTTTAACTTACCCAAAGTGAAGAAGGACATACGCTCAGAGCCAACCTTTTAGGTTTCATTCAGATGTTCGCATAACATCATGAGTTTACTTCGAGGATGGATCCATTTGTAGAGAGGAAGCATGGTCCTGAGCGGTTTACCAGACCTTTCCCTCCTTTGCTTAAAAAACAAGAAGAAGAGTCAAAACTTGTCTGGGAGAGATTTATGACACCTCGACTAATAATTCACAAGCTCAACCTTCTTATAGGCCAAGAATCTTTGGTGGCCTATTAGTCTAACCTAGTATCACAACAATTTGGTTTGATTCAGACCTTGCCTAAATGCTTGTATGATAAAAAGGCCCATGTTATCCTTCCCCTCACTACTTTCAACCCTATTGAATGTTGGACACACTTAGCTCGCCACACTCACAAGTCCCTCTCAACACCCATTCATTTTGAAGCTTCTTATCTCTGCTTCCAAGAATTCTACAACTGGTGGTCTAGACACTACACCTCAGAATTTGTTGATGTTTCAAGCTTTGTTCGCTTGATTGGCCAAGCTTTCGTTGATGTGCAGGAGAAGATCAAGAAAGGTACATCTACACATATCAAAGAGATTCAAGCCTTCTAGAAGTACTTTGAAACCGCCTATCGACCAAATGATGTTAGTCGAACCATCTGTGAGGCTGCTGTTAGTTTGAAGGAAAAGTTTTCAAAGAAAATGGAGAATCTGAAAATCCCTTCATACGTTCCTCGTGAGAAACGGTATGAGGTAGCTTTTGCTTTATTTCCTCCAAAGATCCCTCGATTGCCAACTGCTGATTTTGGAGTGGCTTTTGCCCCTCCATTTCCAGATTGGTTTATCTGTGGAGATTCTATAAAAATCCTTTGACAACAGTCAAGACTGAAAGCGCAACGGGTGGTTCCGACTAAACATACGCTCGATACTTTCAAAGGGCACCTTCATGTTGATATCGAAGATGTTCGCATCGAATCCGAAATTCTTGAAGGTCATCCCCCTTCAATTTGGACTCTTTTAACTGAACTTTATTGTTACTAACTGGTAGCAATGTGATTTGTTTTGCAGCTACCCCTAAAAGGAGTGCTCCTCCACCAAGAATTGAAGGCAAAGTCGAAGGCCATAAGGTAATTCTCTATAGGCCTTTGTGGGTTTAACTCTCTTGGTTTCTTCTAATATTTCTTAATGTCTTAGGTGACTCGCAAGCCACCAACACCTCAAAAGAAACTTAAGAGGGCTTTCGCCCAAATAATTATTGACTCAGAGGATGATAATGAATCTCCTCCTGAAGATTTACAACTGAAGAAGAGGCAGAAAGTCAGTCAAGGGATGGATACTGTTAGTACCCCACCTGCCCCTTCGACGGTCAAGACTCCAAAGC
This sequence comes from Lathyrus sativus, assembly GCA_963859935.3. Taxonomy (NCBI): domain Eukaryota; kingdom Viridiplantae; phylum Streptophyta; class Magnoliopsida; order Fabales; family Fabaceae; genus Lathyrus; species Lathyrus sativus. The sequence goes on from OZ012739.1 coordinate 645,736,999, forward strand.
TAACCACCCCTGTTCATGTTGAGGCTCCTGTTAAGGGTGCCTCGATTCCAGCCATCGTCGCTGTCGAGAGAGACAATTCGAGTCCTACTGATGGGGACACTAAGGTATACCTTATGTCCAAGTGCTTCTCAAAGTCCTGTTTTATTTATATCTTGTCTTTGCTTCTCACATCTGGTTCTTCTTTATCTAGGCTGGTGTTGGAGGTTCGAAACCTACCTCAACCAAGTCTCCTTCTCCATCCGTTCTTTTAAAAAGCCAAGGTGAGCCTACTTATCATCCCACATCTGACTTGGGCTATGTCATGAGTTCTCTTGGCAAAATTAACAAACCTGAATCTGCCGCAACTCCTTTTTCGCTTGACAAAACAACTACCCAGCAATCTCAAACCGATGAGTCTGACCATGAGGAAGACAATGCACCAGAGACTCTGGAGATAGCAAATGAAGAAGATACTCGTATGGAGGAAGATGTAACCCTGGCTGACGCAAGTAACTCTCCTTTAAATCAAACCATTGTTGTTAATGATACTGAGGCAGCAAGAAAAAGAGATGTCGTCGAGGATGAAACCATGCACCATGGATGGTCCTAGTGATGAAGGTATTGGTGACGAAATGGAAAGGGACCAAGCTGAAGATGGCCAGAGTGAGGAGGAGAAGCCTGAGGGAAACCCAGTCGACGGACCTGCCCCAGTTGATGTGACTGTTACCCCAACTGTTGCTGCAACCAAGGAGAACAAAACAGTGCCCACCAGAGGTGAGGCAAGTCTTAATAGCATAGAACTAAATGCCCTGCAACTCACCAATCCTCGACAATATGTCAAGATTCTTCTTGGGAAACGAGGCAGTTCCTCTGGCAAGGCCCTCAAACACTTTTACTTCTGAGGACCAAGCCTCGAGCAAACCCACAGACAGTGTTAGTTCCATAATTCTATTATTGGCTAAATTTTGGTAAAACATGATTCTGCACTGATGTCATTGCCAATGTCATGACATCGTTGTACCTGTTATGACAGTACTGCTGTCATGTGTTTTAATTGGATGTCATATTGAATGTCATGACATCACTGTCTGGTACAGAAGGAGCTGCTATTTTATATCTCTTGACATATGGGTTTTGGTTTGATAAGATCCTGTTGGATATATCTCATCAGTGTGTGCAGGTCAAAGTGATTCATTATGAACAAAGTGCAGATTTAATTGGTGTTCATAAAAAGGATCTTTGAGACTTTTTAGGAAACTATAAAACATTTTTTTCTACTGTCATGAAGAAGATTCTGCAGAAGTTCTCTGCAGGGTAAGTTTAGTCAGCTAGCACAAAGTGAATTGGATGTCATACTTAATGGCATGACATCAGGTAGCTGACATGCACAACAGGCATGTTGGTTTTCTGTTATATTGCATGAGTTAGCTCAGGGTAGATTTCAGGAGACTTATTAGGGTTCCCTAGTTATCTCAGGCAAGATTCTAGGCAGTGCTGAGCTTACCATTAAACGCATATAACCTATTTGATAGCACCTTGAATTATGGAAAGTGGTTTAACTTGGTTAAACCTAATGTTTGTTACTTTTGACCATCCCGAGCCCAGTCTGCATTTCTATTTAAGAAGACGCATAAGCAAAGGAAATTCAACACTCACAACAAGAAAAACTTGAGTGTAAAATAAGGGTTTAGGGCTTTGAGAGTCTTTTGTGTGTGACCTTGTAAGTCACCCTTTGTATCTTTGGATGCATCGTGGTTGACATGTTTAGGCTGTTATTTGTATAGTGTTAATTGTTCACTCAAAGCTTTTAAGCAAGAGTGTATTGTCCTTGATTGAAGCTGTTAAGAAAAATCAAGTATTGTGACTTTGAAGAGTGTCTTCTAAAGTCTTATTTTGTATTGAATTGTTTATCACTGCTATGATTGAGGGGGAGTGAGAGGTGTCTCTTGTCTTATGGGTTCTAGGCAGAAATTGCATTGGGTAGAGATTAAGTGTGGGGTTGTAAACGGGGGAGTTTAGCTCTGAATTAATTCTGCTAATAGTGGATTTTTTTTCCTGGCTTGGTAGCCCCCAGATGTAGGTGATGTTGCACTGAACTGGGTTAACAATTCATTGTGTTATTTATCTTTCAACACTTTTAATTCTGCACACTTTAAATGGTTAGATAAATAGTTCTATCAGTCTGCAGATGTTACAACAGAGGTCATGACATTGTTATTTCTGACAGAATTTTAAAATGGTCATGTTCTTTCCTTGTTCTGTTTTAGCAGAGATCAATGTTCTTAGAATATCTTGGGACATCTGAGATCTGCATACCAGAATTTCAATTGGTATCAGAGCAGGCATCCTGTCTTTTTTGGATGAGATCCTGGGACATACTTTCTGGTGGTTTGAGCAAGGAGAAGTTGTAGTTGTCTTGTTGATCTTGCTAAATGTTTGGGCTACTGAAGAATTATGTGTATCTACTGTTGTGCCCTCTGATATAGGAGTTTCTACAACAATTGCAGGAGGAGTGGTTACTTCTGTATGTTGTCCCATAAGATGTTCTGACATCTTGTTTATGGCATGTTTAAGATGTTCTTTTGGTGGTTCTGCTGCATATTTTTCTGATGGAAGAACTCTGATATCAACATTTCTAAAAGCTCTAGTCATTCCAACGTCGGGAGCAATGGAATGAAGAGAGCTGGTTGTTGATATATGTCATTGCTGACTTCATACTTGGAAAATTGGTTTTATCATGTACCTTGAAGTCAATTTGAAGAGAAGAGCTCTTTCAGGAAGATAGTCTGGTTCTCATGCTGTAAATGGATTTCTGAAGATCTCTGGTGCTGACAGATGGTATAATGGGAGGTGATTTATTTTCACCATTCATGCTTTGCAAGAGCTCTATTAGCAAGAGGAAGTCATTGGCAGGTTGAGTCAAGGGTGTCAGCCTTGATGTTTTAACATTAGAGATACTTATACTAAGGAATGCTTTTGGTATTACTGCAGTGTAAATATCTATCAGATGGTCTTCTCAACAAGTTGTGTGGATTTAAGATCAATTTCTATTTGTGGACTACACACGAACTTAATTGGTTATCCATGAGGTTCAGAGAAGGATTTATTATAAGGATTTGAGATTCATTTCTATTTGATATATTCTCAAATATTTAATGGATTATCCTTAGTTGATGATCAAGGTGTCTCATCAGTTGTTGCACTAGTGTCAGGCCCATGATTTGTTTGGTCTACTTCTAGGATCTGATGTTCAACCAGATGTTGAGACATTCCATCAGCAGAGATTGTGCAGAATTTTTTTGATTCAAAGAGTGAATCACTAGATCAAAGGAGATATAACTGATGATCTTGGTCCCATACGCATGTGTGGTAGGATATATCTTTATTCTAGTAAGTTTCCTGGAAAGAAACTAAGGCTAGAATGTAGTTCTGGTGGAAGTAAAGATGAAGACATTTTTCTTGGATCAGTTTATTGGAGTGCAGCAGGTGTGTTCTAGTCTCTACTAGAAGCATCTGATATTTATCTAGAAAGTTTCCTGGAAAGAAACTTGTCTAGAATATGGTGTTGGTGATGGCACTGCTTGGGTCAGTTTATTTCTGATCTAAGTACATAGGAGCATGTGACCTTGCTCATCTTGGAGGTCAATGATAAGTGGCAGTTATCTCTGACTTTCTGAAGAAGTCTCTACTTAAGGAAAGCGGGATTCCTTTTGTAAAGATTTTTTGCGATCCTTCTTCTCTGAAGAATCAAGCCTTGGCATGTTTGATTTCTCTAAATAGGAGTTTTTGAAGCAAATGCATTTCAAAGTATTTATTGTGTCTCAATAAAGCAGAATAGAGGTTGTCTACTCAAAGTCAAGTCTATGTACTCTTATTCTGATAGAGTGATGAGGTTTTTCTAAATTGAGAACTAATTTCACCACAAGATGTTGTGACATCAAGCAGAAACTTCAGGTCCAAGTCTTGGTGTATCCAAGTGCCTTGCTATGGAGCAAGTAGGATATGTAACTTGAAGATCAAGTTTTCTTAGTGGATCAGAAGACCTTTTAGAGCTCTGAAAGATGCTGAGTAACCAAACAGTGGCATTTGGTTATTTACGTAGTGTGCTTGGAGAAAATTACTCTTGTGCAGAAGGGTAGTTGTTGAACACCAAAGGAGGTTCTGGTTTTGTTCATCTAGTGGTGCTTGTGGTAGAAGCCCTAAGTTGTTTATGGAAGATTACCTTATTTTTGGAGATGTTTTTTATCAAGCTGGTGGAACTGTGCTCTCTGAAGATCTTCAGTTGGATTACTAGGCAGTAGTAAGTCCAGTTGTAGGCATATAAAGAATCATTGGAAGTTGTGTCTGTGATATGTATCATCTGGTTTGTTTTTCCTTGGAGAAGGACTTGAAGATCTATTGTGGAACTTGTGATTCACATCTTGACTAAGAAGTACTCTATCTTGTCATACGGGAGCATGATGAGGTAAAAGGAGTGTCTTGAAGTATGATGTGAAGGTATTGTACAAGACTGGAGTGGATAATTGGTTGATTGCATAAAAGTCTGGATTATGATGTGTTATATGGAAGTAAATAGTCACCAGTTAAACCAGAAGTGTTCTAACTTATCATATGGGAGGATGATGAGGAAAGAATGTCTTGGATTATGGGGTGTCTATCTTGTACTCATCCTAAGGTCAGAATACTTGTGGAGAAGTGGTTTCTTCTACTACAAGCAACTCTAGGAAGAGGTGGATCAGTTTGGTGCCTTCTCACTGGTTGAACATGAAGTGGTCATGTGAGATAATGTGGTAATCTTGGGTGTTTCTTGTTGTAAGGTGCAACTCTTATAGAAGATAGGGGAGAGTTTCTGTCTGATGGGTGTACTAGTTACCTATGGTTCAAGCAGTAAGTGAATATGTTCAGCAGGTGTGTTGAACAAGAAGTGAGCTCTTGAAGACATGAAGATGAGTCTTATGTTTTCCATTCACGTGGTTCTGGAAATAGAGCACTAGTTATCCTTGATATGGGGAGGTATACTTCTATCTAGGATATGTTGCTACAATAGTACAATTATTTCTCAAGATTGTTCATGGTTTCAAGAAGTTTGTGAGTATATACCTCTAGGAGGGTGTGTCACACCCTCATTTTCGCCTCTAGCCTTTATACCCTACAATCTCCATATCATACATCGTTCTATTGCATATTGAGTATACGAGTTCACAAGGTCTGGACTAGGTCGGTTTGTTATTTTTCATTTTCAAATGAGATAACTTGTCTATCTTGGGCTACATGGAAGAAAAGGTTCATTATCTAAGGTTTGATCTAAATTGGAAAGTTTACTTATCTAGATTTCTTCAAGGAGAAGTTACTTGAAAAAATATTAGGATAATCAAGATATATTCCTAATGAACATAAATTTTAAGGCCAAATTCAAGATTGCTTCATCCAATTTTGTTTCAAATTCTTGATTAAGTGGAGTCCAAATTTGCAAAGCATGGGTCAAGATCACACGTCCATAATTCAAGACTTCATCCATTTCAAGTTTAATGGTTCTAGGGAAATCCATCATGAATTCATGAATTAGAGGCAAGAAGATTACAAAGAGAAATTTTATGACATTACAAGAATGTCATTTGTTGCAAGATTTCCAATTCTAAGTAATGTTTAGAAATTAATTTATTTCTAATCTTCATTCAAGTCTCTAATCAAATTCATGTTATAGTAATGCCACACCAAGTCCACATTGTGCTTACGAACATCCAAGAAATATGCAAGAATTAAATCAACATTGGAATGTTTTAATACCAAGAATGTGCATGTTTAATCATGAGATGGCAAATTACCTCATGTCACAAAATCTACATGTCACAAAATCAAGAGAATAGCATATGATAATACATCTAAATATCAGATTTTCAAAATGCTGTCAAAAAGTAGTAGCATTGACCAAGAGGAGTTGTCCAAGCACAAGCCAACAAAATAGGTGCAAGGCACAAAGTGTTGCAGAAAAAAATAGCATAGGCAAAGTGCAACAACAAAAATGCAGCATAACCTCTTGTATGGAAATGGAAAGAAAGAGAGTGACATGAGAAAATATGGTAAGAGACATTACTCCATGAAAAAAATCTGATATGTGGGGAGAATAGAAAACCCTAGAGTGGAGAGATAAGAAGGAGGGGCTGTAAACAAGATTCATACATCACACATTCTACACACATTGCAAAAACCAGAAAATAGAGAGAGCAAGAGAAACTCTAAAAACCAGAAAAATAGAAAGGAAGAAAAAACCAGAAAAAGAGAGTGACATAGAAGCACAAGAGGACCATTGAGAAGCAGAACCTTCACAACATAGAGTGAAGAGTGGAGAGCACATCTAACTAAAATCAGTGGAGGACTTGCATGAAGGATAGAAAGCTCTTGGGTATCCATTTCATCAAACCTTTCTCTCTTTACTTTTTGCTTTTATATTCATTTTACTTCCTCTTTTATGTGTTGTTGTACCGAGTATATCATGTAAGGTTTCAAGGGGACCAAGAAACCATTTTTAAGAACCACAAAAACAAAGGGGAAACAAAGAAACAGTTTGGCTTTTTCCCCCTGGTAGCCTAACACGGGTCGTGTCGTGCGACACGGGCGACCGTGTCACACCTCTGTTTGAGATTTCATGTCCAAAAACCCCCCCAGACCTCCTGACACGGGTCGTGTCGTGCGACACGGCCGGCCGTGTTGCGCCTCTGTTTGAGGTTTCATGGTACAAAATACCCAAGACCTTTGACACGGGCCGTGTCACACGACACGGCCACCCGTGTCACACCGTTGTTTGACTTAAAAATTATTTTTTGCCCAGACCTCATGACACGGGCCGTGTCACATGACACGGCCACCCGTGTCACACCTCTGTCAAGCCTCAAAACTCATATTGCAGGTACGTTATGACACGGGCCGTGTCACACAACACGGCCGCCCGTGTCACACCACTGTTTTCTCACTTTTTTCGTTATTTTACCTCCAAAAAAAAAATTTCTCAAGGAGTTCGCCGTTTTTTTTGCATGTCTCAATTTTTTTAGCCGACTAACCCCATATGTTTGTATGATTTTAGTGTGAATATTGCTATTGTCCTTGTTTGATTCCAAGAAAACATTTTTAAAAACAAACTCTCGATTTTATCAAGCCATTTTTAACCTTGTAAGTCGATTTTATCTTATCCATACCACGGACTTATGAACCCATATGCTCGAATTCTGCATCCGTTCATACATACATACTTCATAAAAACAAAGCTCTTAGTGTCTTGTTCTTGTTGCAGATATAAGCATTTTTCAGAAGCAGTCATGATGAATGTGAATTTAGGAACAATGAAGCTAAACAAGAAGACCGACTGAAAGAGTACTTTCACTTTCAAATACAAAGATCCTTCAATTGACAGTTTGAAAGCGCTAAGTGCCAAGATCACTCCCATCAAGCACAACAAATTTCACTCTTCTTATGGGAGAATTTTGGATCTGTTGACAGAGAAGATAGAGTTTGAAGCTCTCACAGCCTTGGCTCAGTACTATGACACGTCTCTCCGTTGTTTCACCTTCGCCGATTTTCAGATAGCTCCTACTTTGGAAGAATTTGAAAAGATTCTGAACCTCTCCATCAAAGATCGCAATCCTTTTCCAAAGCTTGAAGAAGAGTTCACTTTGAAGAAAGTGGCTTCTACCTTAGGGATTCCCACATCAGATGTGATAGCCAATTGAGCACCCAAAGGAGCTAGGGGTTTCTCGAGGAAATTCTTGGAAGAACAAGCGTGGAAGTATGCCAAGGAAGAGAAATGGAAATATGTGGTTCAATTCTGGCACTTTTAGTCTATGGAATTGTGATGTTTCCAAATGGGGAAAATTTTGTGGACCAAGTAGCTATGGAAATCTTCTTGACCAAGAACCCTGTGTCTTTCCTCTTAGGTGACTTCTACCACACACTCCATACAAGACATACAAAAGGAGGTGGAATGTTCCTTTGTTGCACCCCGCTCTTGCATAAGTGGCTAAGGACCCACATGCCTGAAAAAGGTCATTTTGCTTCTAAGGAACTCTCATGGCCTCAAAGATTCGCTTCACTCACCGCTAGTTCCATCACATGGTACAAGAGGGAATGGGAAACCAAAGATATTATCTTTTCTTGTGGAGAATTTCCCAACGTGCCTCTTGTGGGGACACGAGGTTGCATCAATTACAACCCGATGTTACTCAAGAGACAGTTTGGACACTCCTGGATGGCCCTCCTAAAGAAGAAGATTTGGTGCCATTCCTTGTCAATACGGCCAATCCAAGTGATCCATCTGTACGAAGGGCAAGAAGAGCATGGATAAACATACAAAGAAGCAACCCAGACAATGGGCGGAAGAACATCCTTGCTCGTGAACCTTATGTCAAATGGGTGAAAGAGAGAGTGAAAGAGGTCAGATTACCTTTTGTCTTTGATGCATCTGTTTTCCCATCGAATCCTGAGACTGAGCCTATCTTACCCGAAGATATGGAGAAACTTAAAGCTAAAATCCAAGAACTTGATGATGAGAACACTCAGCTCCGAATTCGACTCAACGAGACTAAGCAGAAAAGCGAAGCTTGGGAAGACAAAAACAAAGAGTTGAAAGAAAAGTTTGAGGATAGCAAGAAAAGGGCTAGGGAAGAGAAAGGAAAGAAAGAATGGGTTGGTGGAGCTCTCAAAAATGCCAACGCCGACTTGGATCAACAAAATGAAAAATTGGACCAAGTGTGGCGAAAGGTCAGAGACTTAGAAAATGATGTGAGAATAGCCACCCAGATGAAGAAAGATGAAAGGGAAAAATTTGAAGCTCAGATTCACAAGTTGAAAGGCATTATGAAAGACTGCGAAGATCAATTAGCTCGTGAGCTATTAGAAAAGGAAAATGCGCAGCGAGACTTTGTACAAGCAGAGTACCAGTTGGGTAGAGCTATCGAAGAAATCCGAAGACTGAAAGATGGAATATATGATGAGCTATATCTAGAGATGAAGGATAGTTGCCACTATTGGGAAGAAAGTTGTCGTCAGGCAGAAGCTGCGGTACTTCAGAGAGATGACATCATCCATGATCTCCAAATTCTCTATGAGGAGTGGAAGAACAAATTTGTAAACTTGGCGGGATTCTCCAACTTCGTGCTTCAGCAGATCCCTGAAAAATTGAAGGTAGCCGATCAAGTGATGACTCCTGAAAACACTCATGTCCCTGTGTTTGACTTTGTGAAGTTTTGCAAGGAAACAATGGGAGAACTTGTTACAGATTTAGAGGCGGTTCGCAGAGCCCAAGGAGTCACATTTAGAGTCAATTTGTAATTTGTTTAAGAAGTGTATCTTTTGCATTTGAACTTGGCTTCAAGCCTTACTGAAATGAGAGTTTCTGTTCTATTATGGCTCTTCTGATTAATTGCAATGGAAAATGTTTATATTCTTAACAATAACTAACAAGGTTACTAAGAGCTTTGCACATAACATTGTTCATATGCATTCCATACGCATCATATCGCATTTCATAAAAACAAAACTAAAACTTACAAAAATTTGACCTCTATTCGCAGTAAACAAGCTGACTTCCCGGCATCCCTACTACACTCGTGGCAAGCAAAGATTGCTAATGGATCAAATTGAGCAGACTCAAGCCGCTTTCAGGGAGGAGATGACCCACATGAAGACTCAGATGGGACAGTTGATGGAAGTCATCCAGGCTATGGCCAAAGGACAAGAAGAAATGAGACAAGCTATAGAGAGAAACACTACCAATGCTCCAATTCCTACCACTATGGGATCAAACCCCACCCCTAACAATGCCATTCCTACTCCTACAAATACAATCCCCGTTCCTGGTGGCACGGTCCCTACTCGTGCTGGCGCTGGCGCAATCCCTATTCTTGGTAGTGGTACAGCTACCCCTCAAATCCACTTTGATGATCACGAAGGTTTCTACAACCCTCACGACAACTTGGCCGTAGACGCTTCTGGAATGCCAACTACTGACTTGGAAAAGAAGGTACTCGCCTTGCAAGAGACGGTCAAAGGACTACAAGGCCCAAGCACTTTTGGGTTAGCTGCTGCGGATATGTGTTTGGTACCCGGTGTTAAGATTCCACTCAAGTTCAAAGTCTCTGACTTTGAAAAATACAAAGGGATAAGCTGTCCCCGAACTCACATCCGATCTTATTGTAGGAAGATGGCTGCCTACTCTGATGATGAAAAACTACTAATGCATTTCTTTTAAGATAACCTCAGTGGAGCTTCCCTTGAATGGTACATGCAGTTAGAAGGTACGCATATCAAGACTTGTAAAGAGTTAGCCGAGGCATTTCTGAAGCACTACCAATACAATTCTAACATGGCACCTAATCGCACACAACTCCAAGGCTTGACCCAGAAATATGGTGAAACGTTCAAGGACTATGCCTAAAGATGGAGGGATTTAGCTGCTAGAGTCCAGCCTCCTCTTCTTGAAAGAGAATTGACCGATATGTTCATGGGGACTCTTCAAGGTCCTTTCCTAGAATGCTTGGCTGGATACACATCTACCATATTCTCAGATTTAGTTATGGTCGGTGAAAGGATCGAGAACATGATAAAGATTGGAAAGATTCAGAATGCTGATGGAGTTCCTGGTGGATCTAAGAAGCCCTACCAAGGTTTTGCAAGAAAAAGAGAAGGCGAAACGAGCACTGCCTTGATGGATAAGGGGAAAGCCAAAGCATACCAAGGCTCTTATCATCATGTGGCCGCTGTTACTCCGAATCAACCGCTCTTTATACCTGCAAGTCAATCGGCTGCTCAAGTTCCCTACCAACAACAACGTCAAGGCTATTATCAGGGTCCGCCAAGACAAAGGAGACCTGAGAAAAGATTTGATCCTATTCCGACAACATATGCTAGGTTGCTTCCACTCTTGCTTAAGGGTTCCTTAGTACAGTTGAGAGAAATGAAAGCTCCTCCCACTGTCCTACCTCCTGGCTATGATGCAAATGCTCGTTGCGAGTTCCATTATGGGGCTCCCGGACATAATATTGAAAACTACAAAGCTTTGAAGTATGTGGTGCAAGATCTCATTGATTCAAAGGCCATCAATTTCACCAAAAATACTCCCAATGTGACTAATAATCCAATGCCAAACCATGCTACAAACATGATTGAAGAATCTAGAGGAAAGAAGTTGGTGTCAGAAGTTGATAAAATGAAGACCCCCTTTGCTGTTGTTAAAGAACAATTGTTAATGAAGAATATTATCCCAGGATGTACCGAGGATTGACAACACTGTTTGAAAGATCCCTAAAACTGTCATGAATTGAAGATGGGCATCCAAAATTTGTTAGATCAAGGTGTCATATTGATAGAACAGGTGTCAAATGTTGAAGAAGTGGCCACTCTTGATATTCCCTATGATCCGATGGAACTTACTTATGATGAAGAACTGTTGAACAATTTGTATGGTCAAAATCGTGTACCATTGACGATTCCGTATGAGCAACCTCATGTGCCTTTGACAATTCCATATGATGAAGATTGGTACCCTACCCAAGTTCTACTATAAATCCCGTATGATGTTGCACCACTAACAATTCCATGTGATCAGCCTCGTACGCCCTTGGAAATCCCATGCGATTATGATTGGCATTCTGTTTAGACCCCATACAATCAAGTTCGTGAACCATTGCAAATACCGTATGATCAAGTAGAAATTCCATTATCTCCGCCTTCACTCGCTCCATTAGTGATATCCACACCTGCTCCTTTCCCTTTTGAGAGCACCAAGGTTGTCCCTTGGAAATATGAGCCAACTGTTTACATTAATGGGCAGAAGGTGGAAGAGGATGCTGTGAAAGTTGATAGTTTTGTAGAGAACATGGTTGGGACTGGTGGAATAACTAGAAGTGGGAGGATTTTTGCGCCCGTACCACCACCAAACAATACAAGTGAGAAGCAGCCAACAATTGAACAGAGGAAAACTTCTACTCAAAAAAGGAGTTCCAATGAAGATGTCAAAGAATTCTTACGAATCATCTGAAAAAGTGATTATAAGGTGGTGGACCAGCTCAACCAAACACCTTTAAAGATTTCCATGTTGTCATTGCTAATGTGCTCCCCTGCCCATCAGGAGTCATTGATCAAGTTTTTGAAGACTGCTCATGTTCCCCAAGAAATATCCGTTGTGCAATTTGAAGGAGTGGTGTCGAATATTGCCTCCGCACATATCCTGAGCTTTAGTGATGGAGAGTTGCCCCCCGAGGGGAAGAACCATAACAAAGCTTTGCACATCTCTATTGAATGTGTTGATGTTGTGTTGTCAAGAGTATTGGTAGATACTGGGTCATCCTTAAATGTTTTACCAAAGAATTCGTTGGCCAAGTTGACTATTGAAGGATTGATGATGAAACCCAGTTCAGTGATAGTGAAAGCCTTTGATGGGGCAAGAAGGACGGTGATAGGGGAAGTTGATCTCCCCATCAAAATAGGGCCTCACACTTTCATTATCATATTCTATGTGATGGATACCTATCCTGCTTACAGTTGTTTGCTAGGCCGTCCTTGGATTCATGCGGCTGGTGCTGTAACATCCACTCTTCACCAAAGACTAAAGTTCAAGGTTAATAATCAGCTTGTCGTCATCGAGGGAGAAGAGGATATGCTAGTAAGTCATCTATCTTCATTTCGTCATGTGGAAGTGGGAGGGGAAGTTCATGAGACCCCTTTTCAAGCATTCAATGTGATAAGTGTGGAAATGATCCCTGCTAAGAAGGAGGAAAAGAAATCAGAAAGGTCAGGATCCCCCATGGTTACTTGGAATGACGCAAGGACCGTAATTGAGGCCGGTCACCCTGAAGGTTGGGGAAGAGTGTTGGAGCTACCCGTCAACAAAAACAGAACTGGTCTGGGTTACCTTGGCAATCATAAAACTCTGTAGAAGAAAACCGTTGACAAGGACAAAGGGTTCATTCCTCCACTTGCCTTTATTAGTGGTGGACATATGGTGGATGATCAGGTGGCCATTGTGGAAGCTGAAGATGATGCACTAAAGGAAGTCTGCATGGTGTACCTAAGGGCACCAAATCAACAACTCAACAATTGGACTGTTACAGAGATACCGGAAGTCACCCTTGTCGAAGAGTAATTTTCCTTGTTTTTCTTTCAAATCCTATGCTCTGCCCAAGGCATAAGGATTATTTTGTAGGGCCCCCATGTTTTCAATTAATATTTATCATGAATGAAATGAACCTTTTGCATTCAATTGTGTTCCCTGTCTTCCTTTTTTATTTTTGCATAAATAAATGGCGATGTTTTCTTGCATTTTTCTTTTTCATCTTCACAAAATAAAGCATAAAATCACCAATCATGCAGATCTACCCTGGATTCCATTGATAACGATACTGCTATGGTTCCATATGACTTTGATAATCCAATCTACCACGCTGACGAGGATTATGAGGAAGATTGTGAACTCCCCGAGGAGTTGGCCAGACTATTGAAGCAAGAATCAAAGATCATTCAGCCGCATCAAGAGTCATTGGAAGTTGTCAATCTTGGAATCGAAGAGGACAAGAAAGAGGTTAAGGTAGGCGCTGCCCTAGAAAAGAGTGTGAAGAGAAGGCTGATCAAGCTCCTACGCGCGTATGCAGATGTGTTTGCTTGGTCATACCAAGACATGCCCGGATTGGATTCAGACATCGTAGTGCACAAATTGCCGCTCAAGGAAGATTGTCCGCCTGTAAAGCAGAAGATGAGACGAACTCGACCCGACATGGCCCTTAAGATTAAAGAGGAGGTACAAAAGCAGCTTGATGTCGGATTCTTGGCAGTATCAAAATACCCTAAATGGGTCGCCAACATTGTACCTGTGCCTAAAAAAGGAGGTAAGGTGCAGATGTGTGTTGACTACAGAGGCCTAAATAAAGCCAGTCCAAAAGATGACTTTCCGCTGCCCCATATTGATGTGTTAGTGGATAATACGGCCCAATTCTATGTGTTATCTTTCATGGATGGTTTCTCCGGATATAACCAGATTAAAATGGCTCCAGAGGATATGGAGAAGACTACCTTCATTACCCCTTGGGGAACCTTTTGCTATAATGTTATGTCATTTGGTCTGAAGAACGCTGGCGCGATATATCAACGAGCAATGATGACTCTCTTTCATGACATGATACATAAAGAGATTGAATGTTATATAGACGATATGATCGCAAAATCCCAAACTGAAGAGGAACATCTCATCCACTTGGGAAAGTTATTTACTAGGCTAAGAAAGTTCAGGCTAAGGCTCAATCCGAATAAATGTACCTTTGGGGTAAGATCTGGTAAATTGCTAGGTTTTATCGTGAGCCAAAAAGGGATTGAAGTCGATCCTGACAAAGTAAAAGCTATCCAAGATATGCCAGCTCCAAGAACCGAAAAGGAGGTTCGTGGTTTCTTAGGGACATTAAACTACATTTCCAGATTCATATCTCACCTAACAGCCACTTGTGAGCCAATGTTCAAGCTGCTTCGCAAAGATCAAGCAATCGCGTGGAATAACAATTGCCAAAAAGCATTTGAGAAAATAAAAGAATATCTGCAAGAGCCACCGATTTTGATGCCTCCCGTGCCAGGAAGACCTCTCATCATGTACTTGACCATTCTGGAAGGATCCATGGGATGCGTGTTGGGGCAGCATGACGAAACAGGTAGAAAGGAGCATGCTATCTACTACTTAAGCAAAAAGTTCACTGACTGTGAAACGAGGTACTCAATGTTGGAGAAGACCTGTTGTGCACTCGCATGGGCTGCCAAATGCTTAAGGCAGTATATGTTGACCCATACCACATTGCTGATATCAAAGATGGATCCAGTCAAGTACATCTTCGAGAAGCTTGCCCTCACTGGACGAGTAGCCCGTTGGCAAATGGTACTGACAGAATATAACATCCAGTACGTCTCAAAAAGCTATCAAAGGGAGTGTGTTATCTGAATATCTTTCCCACCAACCCGTGGAAGATTACCAGCCCATGCGTTTTGACTTCCCTGATGAAGATATCATGTTTGTCAGAGATTATGAGACGTTAGGCCCCGACGAAGGACCCGAACCAAAATCGCGATGGACGCTCGTGTTCGATGGTGCCACAAATGCTCAAGGAAATAGGATAGGGGAAATCCTCACCTCTCATACCGATTTCCATATTCCATTCACCGCAAGATTGTGTTTCGAATGCACCAACAATATGGCAGAATATGAAGCATGTATCTTCGGAATTGAAGCCGCTATTGACCACAGAATCAAGATTCTGGAGGTGTATGGGGACGCAGCTCTAGTCATCAGTCAAGTCAGAGGCGACTGGGAAGCACGTGACAACAAATTAGTGTCGTATCGGGATCACGTCTTAAAATTGATCTCATACTTTGATGAGATTACTTTCAATCACATTCATAGAGAAAGCAATCAATTGGCAGACGCTCTTGCCACGTTATCATCCATGTTCAAGGTTAAGTGGAAGAATGAGGCACCCTCTATCCGTATTGAACATCTTGATGAGCCTGCTCACTATCTGGAAGCAGAGTTAACAACTGATGATCAACCTTGGTTCTATGATATCAAAAGATATCTAGAAAAGCAAGAGTATCCAGAAAACGTTTCCATCACAGACAAGAAGTATTTAAGAAGGCTTTCGTCCAAATTCTTCTTAAGTGGGGATATGCTTTACAAGCAAAACTATGACTCGGTCTTGCTCAGATACGTGGATAGACACGAAGCCGACCGGATCATAAACGAAATCTATGAAGGTTCTTTTGGTACACATTCCAGTGGACACACGATGGTTAAGAAGATTTTGAGAGCTGGTTATTACTGGTCGACGATGGAAACTGATTGCTATCGTCGCGTGCAAACATGCCACAAATGTCAAATTTATGCAGATAAGATACATGTGCCGCTAGTTCCAATGAATGTCTTGACGTCTCCTTGGCCTTTCGCCATGTGGGGCATAGATGTGATCGGACGCATCGAGCCAACTGCTTCAAACGGTCATCATTTCATCTTAGTGGTCATAGACTACTTTACTAAATGGGTGGAAGCCGCATCTTATGCCAATGTCACCAAACAAGTGGTCACTCGCTTCATCAAAAAGGAAATCATTTGTCGTTATGGGGTCCCAAATAAAATCATTACTGACAATGGTTCAAACCTTAATAACAAGATGATGAAGTAATTGTGTGAAAGTTTCAAGATCGAGCACCACAATTCGTCACCATATCGCCCGAAGATGAATGGCGCCGTTGAAGCAGCGAACAAAAACATCAAGAAAATTGTTCAGAAAATGGTGAAAACATATAAAGATTGGAATGAAATGCTACCATTTTCTTTGCATGGCTATCGCACTTCAGTACGCACTTCTACTGGGGCAACTCCATTTTCTCTTGTGTATGGCATGGATGCGGTACTCCCTGTTGAGGTAGAAATCCCTTCCTTGAGAATTCTGACTGATGTCAAGCTTGACGAAGCAAAATGGGTGCAGGCGAGATTTGATCAACTTAATCTCATTGATGAAAAGCGCATGGCAGCCATCTGCCATGGCCAGCTTTACCAAAAGCGGTTGAAAAGGGCGTTTGACAAGAAAGTTCGCCCTCGAGATTTCGAAGTAGGAGACTTGGTATTGAGAAAGATTCTGCCAATCCACACAGACCCAAGGGGAAAATGGACACCTAACTATGAGGGTCCATATGTTGTAAAGAAGGTTTTCTCCGGAGGGGCCTTGATATTATCCAACATGGACGGTGAAGATCTATCATCCCCTGTAAACGCAGACGCGGTCAAAAAATACTACGCTTGATAGCAAACCCGGTGGACAATAAAAAAAAAAAAGTCCAGGCAAAAGTTAGGGTTAAAATGGAAAAAATAACACCCGATAAGTTGAAAACCCTTAGGGGCAACTTAGGCAAAAAAAGGGTATCCCGGTAGACTGAATACTCGAAAGGGCGGTCTAGGAAAAAGTTAGGGACCTAAAAAAGAAAGGACTGAGGTCTGCAAAAAGTCTGTGAGCTCATCATCAGAATCAAGAGAATCACACATGGGGAAGATCAATCCATCCACCTTCCTCAGAGGCAATGTACGAGAAGCTTCAAGGCCATAGGGATCATAGCAGATTTGGAACTCAATGGAAATCCGATCCTTTTTCACATTGCCACTGTGCTTTTTGTCATATTTTTTGCAATTACCTCTTTTAGGAATTGTATCCTTATGTAAAGTTACCCATTTATGGGTCACTTTATCATCAATAAAAATCTCTTTCATCAATTCGTGTGTCACATTTATTTTCTTTTATGTTTGCTAAAAGTGGAATTTTCATTCTTAATGAATATTGCATTGAAAATTATGGGATAACGATAATAATAACAAGAGAAAGCATAAAGTTGCTCTTTGACCTAGGTGTATGAAGGATAAAAGCGATCTCTAGTAGGCGCACGTGTACACTAAGCATCGTCTGATCATAAAGTTCGTCGGGGACTTGACCAAATCAGGGGCAACCTGACTGGCCAGCACAACTTGTCTGATAAGACCAACTGGAGTTGATCCAAATTTCGTCACGAGGATGTTGGGAAGTCAAACTCGACGCCCCAAATCAAAGCCGAATCACTTGGCATAAATTATCACCCTTAACCTTCATGTCCTTACATCCCTGACATTTTTGCATACATGCTGCATCATTACATGTGTTTAGCTCGTCATTCTCAAGGATGCGAATTTCCTGTGGAAATCCTGGCAGGATCCTTTTGGAGTGTTTATCCATTCACTTACCTTCTGTAAGTCCTTTTGAGCCTTTTACATGAGATATTTTCTCACCTTACCTTTCGTAAGGGATTTCATTGCCTTTTGCGTGAAATATTTTCCCTTCGCTTCACTTTTGTGAGCGTTTCTCGCTGTCTTTTACATGCGACAAAAACATTGTTTTGGGTATCTTCGGTCAATTTGGACGCTTGATGCCTGTGTGGCCAAGAACTGAATGGTCACCATACTTAAGGAATATCATCTCCGCCGTTGTGCCTGTGAGATCAAATGATGTTCTAATACCCTATGCAATTTCCTCTACCTTTTGCAAGAGGACGGTTATTGCCCTCAACTTACCTTTTGTGAGTCTTTTCGAAATATCCTTGCCTTGCCTTTCGCAACAGATTCAACTTACCTTTAACAAGACCTCTCGTACCTTTTGTACAGGTTCTTGTCAGCTTACCTTTCGTAAGTATCCTCCCTACCTTTTGTAGAAGGAACTTTTCTCCTAACCTTTTGTTCAGGGATATTTTCTGCTTTTCGCAGAAGAAAATACGATCATCCTCTCCTAAGGGAGTTTCCTATTTACCTTTTGTAGAAGGAATATTTCTCCTAAGCTTTTGTGCAGGAATCCTCTCTACCTTTTATAGAAGGAACATTTTCTCCTAACCTTTCGTTCTGGAGTCCTTTTTGCCATGACAGAAGGAAATACGGTCGTATTCTCCCAAGGGAGTCTCCTCTACCTTTTGTAGAAGGAATATTGTCTTCAAACCTTTTGTTTCGGAGTCCTCTCTACCTTTCGTAGAAGGAATATCTCATTGTTATTTCTAGAGTCCTTTCTCCCTTTCGTGGAAGGAATATCTCACATTTCTATTTCTTGAGTCCTCTCTATCTTTTATAGAAGGAATATCTCTGGGCAATTATGTTTCCATATTACGAGGTGTCTCATCTTCCGGCTGGCAAAGTACTCATGTTCATTCCGCATTGCATCTTAAGCATATCATCATATCCCTCATACCCCTTCTTCAATAACAAGACACCTTTTTCAAGCCATCTCATTGACTGTCTACTTTCACCCCACACCTCTCCAGTTGAAAATCCCGGGTATTCTAGTATTTAATTCTCTTCTACCATGAATGTTCGAGCACCTTTACCCTCCAGACATTCAGGTCCAAGAGGATTAAATAGGGGCAGCTGTCACACCCTCATTTTCGCCTTTAGCCTTTATACCCTACAGTTGCCATATCATACATCGTTCTATTGCATATTGAGTATACGGGTTCACGAGGTATGGACTAGGTCGGTTTGTTATTTTTCATTTTCAAATGAGATAACTTGTCTATCTTGGGCTACATGGAAGAAAAGGTTCATTATCTAAGGTTTGATCTAAATTGGAAAGTTTACTCATCTAGATTTCTTCAAGGAGAAGTTACTTGAAAAAATATTAGGATATTCAAGATATATTCCTAATGAACATAAAATTTAAGGCCAAATTCAAGATTGCTTCATCCAATTTTGTTTCAAATTCTTGATCAAGTGGAGTCCAAATTAGCAAAGCATGAGTCAAGATCACAAGTCCATAATTCAAGACTTCATCCATTTCAAGTTTAATGGTTCTAGGTAAATCCATCATGAATTCATGAATTAGAGGCAAGAATATTACAAAGAGAAATTTTATGACATTACAAGAATGTCATTTGTTGCAAGATTTCCAATTCTAAGTAATGTTTAGAAATTAATTTATTTCTAATCTTCATTCAAGTCTCTAATCAAATTCATGTTATGGTAATGCCACACCAAGTCCACATTATGCTTACAAACATCCAAGAAATATGCAAGAATTAAATCAACATTGGAATGTTTTAATACCAAGAATGTGCATGTTTAATCATGGGCAAAACAGCCCCATGCAAGAGATGGCAAATTACCTCATGTCACAAAATCTACATGTCACAAAATCAAGAGAATAACATATGATAATACATCTAAATATCAGATTTTCAAAATGCTGTCAATAAGTAATAGCGTTGACCATGAGGAGTTGTCGAAGCACAAGCCAACAAAATGGGTGCAAGGCACAAAGTGCTGCAGAAAAAAACAGCATAGGCAAAGTGCAACAGCAAAAATGCAGCATAACCTCTTGCATGGAAATGGAAAGAAAGAGAGTGACATGAGAAAAGGTGGTAAGAGACATTACTCCATGAAAAAAATCTGATATGTGGGGAGAAGAGAAAACCCTAGAGTGGAGAGATAAGAAGGAGGGGGATGTAAACAAGATTCATACATCACACATTCTACACACATTGCAAAACCCAGAAAATAGAGAGAGCAAGAGAAACCCTAAAAACCAGAAAAAGAGAGTGACATAGAAGCACAAGAGGACCATTGAGAAGCAGAACCTTCACAACATAGAGTGAAGAGTGGAAAGCACATCTAACAAAAATCAGTGGAGGACTTGCAAGAAGGATAGAAAGCTCTTGGGTATCCATTTCATCAAACCTTTCTCTCTTTACTTTTTGCTTTTATATTCATTTTACTTCCTCTTTTATGTGTTGTTGTACTGAGTATATCATGTAAGGTTCCAAGGGGACCAAGAAACCATTTTTAAGAACCACAAAAACAAAGGGGAAACAAAGAAATAGTTTGGCTTTTTCCCCCTGGTAGCCTGACACGGGCCGTGTCGTGCGACACGGGCGGCCGTGTCACACCTTTGTTTGAGATTTCATGTCCAAACCCCCCCCCCCCCCCAGACCTCCTGACACGGGCCGTGTCGTGCGACACGGCCGACCGTGTCGTGCGACACGGCCGACCGTGTTGCGCCTCTGTTTGAGGTTTCATGGTACAAAATACCCAAGACCCTTGCCATGGGCCGTGTCACACGACACAGCCACCCGTGTCACACTGCTGTTTGACTTAAAAATCATTTTTTGCCCAGACCTCATGACACGGGCCGTGTCACACAACACGGCCACCCGTGTCACACCTCTGTCAAGCCTCAAAACTCATATTACAGGTACGTTATGACACGGGCCGTGTCACACAACACGGCCGCCCGTGTCACACCACTGTTTTCTCACTTTTTTCGTTATTTTACCTCTAAAAAAAATTTTCTCAAGGAGTTCGCCGTTTTTTTTACATGTCTCAATTTTTTTAGCCGACTAACCCCATATGTTTTTATGATTTTAGTGTGAATATTGCTATTGTTCTTGTTGACTTTTGATTTCAAGAAAACATTTTAAAAAACAAACTCTCGATTTTATCAATCCATTTTTGACCTTGTAAGTCGATTGCCTTGCACATCGCCATCGACCTTGTTTATATCGCTTCAAATACATCTTTACAAACAATAAACCTTGATCCAACATCAAGTGATCTTTTTTCTCATAAAAAAACCCAAAATACAATAAATATATGGTTAGGGTTGTACACCATGGATTTTAAGGTGGTGGAGAAGGAATGAGAATGGAATCCTTCTACACTCATTCCGAATGTTTTGGATACAAGGCGCTCGACTTGGCTATTCGAAACATCCATCTCTATCCAAAGTCCTTTTGTGTAATCCTAATCAAGAACTATTTCTCTTAAAAAACATAAAAATAACATCAACTCATCAAACTATTTTTCCGCCTTAAGGCATCAATCGAAAACCCTTTTACAAGGTATAAAATCAACCAATAAACAACTATTTCATAAGCCTCCGAACTACGGAGCTCTGATTCTTCACTTCTTTTAAGTGAGGATACGTAGGCACAAGGGCCACAATCCTTGACGAGCACCCTAATAAAAAACCAACCCTCTTTTCCCTTAAGCAAGCAAACTTTTAGATTAAAACACCCATTCAAGCTAAAACAACCTAGAAGGTTCCCATCGAGTACGATGGATGTGAGGGGGTGCTAATACCTTTTCGTCACATAACCGACTCCCGAACCCTAAGACTTGGTTGCGATGACCATGATCTTTTCCTAAAGGTTTTATCGCTATTTCCCTTTCCCTCCTTGGGATAAATAAAATCCGGTGGCGACTCTGTGTCATTTTTCGCGTAGCGACAGGGTGGAATGTCATACCAGATGTTGTGACATTGTGTTACTGTTTTAATTCATGATGAACTTGACAGTATTTCTATTCTTGGCTCTGTCATTGGGTGTCAATAGATCAAATCAGACGTGTACAAGCTTATTGGAAGTAATATAAAGGTGAGAGCCTTATGATCTGACCTCCACTGAAGGGACTTGTTTTGGTCAGTTAGACTTTTGGCCTTTATCCAAGTGTTTGTCTTGGATTTATATGACTGGATCAAGATACAATCAACTTTGCTTTTGTGCATATGGAAGGACATTCACCCTGTCATCTTGGAGAGTCTTCTAGCTTCAAAGCTGCATGTGGTTCCAGTGTGCGAATATGAAGATGATGAAGTAATTCTTCATGTATTTGGGTTCTCTCTGTTAGGGGGAGTGCTGATTATGCATGACATGGGGAGCTGTGTACCTGTCTGATGTGTAGCGGCATTACTTGTTTTGACACTGTGATGTCTGGTGTACCCTTCTACCTTGACAAGGTGACTATGGGTCTGGCATTGTGAGACTGTTGGTTTGAACTAGGAATGACCTAGGAAACAACAGTGGTTATTGTCTGGGAGAATCTATTTTTCTCTACAGAATATGTGTGTGTCACAAATTAGGGATTTAAAATCAATTGTTACTTGGCAAGTATTTAATTGATTATCCTTTAATTGGTGATGTCAAAAGTGTCACTCCTAAAGGTGCAGCTTCAGACAAGGCAAGAACTCAAGACTTAATGACAATGTTCGTGGGGTAAAGCCATGTGGAGTTGATACTGTGGAGGATATATTCTCAAGGAGCTATGGCATCTGGATCTATACAAATTAGGATTAAGTTTATTGTGTTTGAGTGAGTTCAGCAGGGGATGAGTTGAAATCTAGTGTTCAGATGTGTTTAAGGCTTGTCCATGGATTGTTGCTGTAGTGAGGCAGTCGTCATATTGATTAGGATCAAGTCATGTGTGTATCACTTGGGAGATGTGAGATAACTGGATGTTTGGACACCATGTGCAGGTTGACAACTGAGTCTTGCTTTGAAGCATGATGTTTCTGATTCTGTTTGATGTGTTATGAGCAGATGTATGTACATTTACTCCAATTTTTGTCAATTTTTGACTAAACCAAGGGGGAGTAAAGTGTTATTGCTACTGCTAAGGAAAGAGTAGTATTGTGTAGTTGCAACTATTAAGGAAGAGCATGATAGTTTGAGAGCCTGAATGTTTTTTAGAAAACTATTGATGCTGCCCTGATAAGTTGTTTGGTTGTTTTAGCCAAATTTTGCCAAAGGGGGAGATTGTTAGTTCCATGATTCTATGATTGGCTAAATTTTGGTAAAACATGATTCTGCACTGATGTCATTGCCAATGTCATGACATCGATGTACCTGTTATGATAATACTGTTGTCTTGTGTTTTAATTGGATGTCATACTGAATGTCATGACATCACTGTTTGGTACAGTAGGAGCTGTTATTTTATATCTCTTGACAGAGGGGTTTTGGTTTAATGAGATCCTATTGGATATATCTCATCAGTGTGTGCAGGTCAAAGTGATTCATTAGGAACAAAGTGCAGATTTAATTGGTGTTCATAAAAAGGATCTTTGAGACTTTTTAGGAAACTATAAAACATTTGTTTCTACTGTTATGAAGAAGATTCTGCAGAAGTGCTCTGCAGGGTAAGTTTAGTCAGCTAGCGTAAAGTGAATTGGATGTCATACTGAATGTCATGACATCAGGTAGCTGACATGCACAACAAGCATGTTAGTTTTCTGTTATATTGCATGAGTTAGCTCAGGCTAGATTTCAGGAGAGTTATTAGGGTTCCCTAGTTATCTCAGGCAAGATTCTAGGCAGTGCTGAGCTTATCATTAAATGCCTATGACTTATTTGATAGCACCTTGAATTATGGAAAGTGGTTTAACTTGGTTAAACCTAATGTTTGTTACTTTTGACCAGTCCAAGCCCAATATGCATTTCTATTTAAGAAGGCGCAGAAGCAAAGGAAATTCAGCACTCACAACAAGAAAAACTTGAGTGTAAAATAAGGGTTTAGGGCTTTGAGAGTCTTTTGTGTGTGACCTTGTAAGTCACCCTTTGTATCTTTGGATGCATCGTGGTTGACATGTTTAGGCTGTTATTTGTACAATGCTAATTGTTCACTCAAAGCTTTTAAGCAAGAGTGTATTGTCCTTGATTGAAGCTGTTAAGCAAAATCAAGTATTGTGACTTTGAAGAGTGTCTTCTAAAGTCTTCTTTTGTATTGAATTGTTTATCACTGCTGTGATTGAGGGGGAGTGAGAGGTGTCTCTTATCTAGTGGGTTCTAGGCAGAAATTGCATTGGGTAGAGATTAAGTGAGGGATTGTAAACGGGGGAGTTTAGCTCTGAATTAATTTTGCTAATAGTGGATTTCCTTCCTGGCTTGGTAGCCCCCAGATGTAGGTGATGTTGCACCGAACTGGGTTAACAATTCATTGTGTTATTTATCTTTCAGCACTTTTAATTTTGCACCCTTTAAATGGTTAGATAAATAGTTCTGTCAGTCTGCAGATGTTACAACAGAGTTCATGACATTGGTCATGACATTGTTACTTCTGACAGAATTTTAAAATGGTCATGTTTTGTCTTTGTTCTGTTTTAGCAGAGATCAATGTTCTTAGAATCTCTTGGGACATCTGAGATCTGCATACCAGAATTTCAGACAGCATCCTCGAAAAGGTCAAAGGGAAAATCTTCAGGGGGATCTTTTCTCCATTTTACAAATGGACCAAGTCACCTATCTTGCTTTGAAGGCTTTTCTTCAGTAAGTGGACATTCATTCCATCTCCCCTGAGTCTGCTACCGTCATCCTGGAAGTTGGTGCTCTGATCGACCAGGTCTATGGAGATCTCAGACTGCTGCCTCAGATCGAGAAAGTTATCTCGACCAAAGCTGGTAGTGAGGCTGCTGCTTGGACTGCTACTGCTGAATATGAAGGAAAAATAGCAGAGTTGGAGGAGAAGAAGAAGAAGAATCAGCAAGAGATTGCCACCAATGAAAAGAACATCTTTTCTTGGGAGTGAAAGATGAAGAAGCTTCAAAACAGAATATCGAAAGCTAAGAAGAGAAATGCAGAGCTATCTTCTCTCGATGATTCTAGCCTCTCAAGAGCTCAACCATGCCATCACTTTTGCTGAGGAGGCTCGATGATTGGAAGCAGAGGTTTCCTAACTAGAGTCTGATAAGACCTTGTGTCAAAAGCGCCTCGAACTTCAGAAGTCGAGATACTTGAGGATGAAAGAAAATCTCCCTTTTTAGTTTACTGTAACATTCTATAATGCTTTTCCTTTTCCTGACCCTTGTGAGCCATAGTTTTTGTTGTAATGAACTGTGCCATTTTGGCCTTATATGAATACCATTTATGGCTTTATTTTGATGTCTTAAATTATTCTATTGATATTTTCACCTCTTGAAGCGCGGGTTTGTATTTTTTTCAAATATTTACCGTTCACTTTTAAGACTCTTCTATCTTCGTTTAATTCTTCTACTTCGTACGCTCCATTGAAGAACACTTTCGTGACTTGGAACGGACCTTCCCACTTTGGGGACCACTTGCCTAAATACCTAACCTTTCGATCCATAGGTAAGATCGCCCTCCAAACCAAATCACCTACCAAAAAGGTTTTAGCCTTAACCTTCTTGTTATATGACTTCTCTACTCTTTTCTTTTGCCTTCTCAAAAGTTCTAGAGCCTTAAGTCTTTCTTCATCTAGGTCTACCAACTCATCAAGCATCATGTCCTAATAAATCTCACGAGGGATTTCATGATGTCTCTGAATCCTAACTGACTGTATGTAGATTTCGATAGGTAACACTGCATCATGGCCAAAAGTCAGTCGATAAGGAGTGTTATTGGTTGCTTCTTTGGGGGATGTTCGACATGCCCATAGGATCTGGTCTAGTGTTTTATGCCAATTTTTTGGTTTGCTCCCCACTTGCTTTTTTTATCAACCCAATTACCACTTTATTCCCTGCTTCAACTTGACCATTTGCTTGAGCATAATAAGGTGTGGAGGTTAGAAGCTTGAATCCCATTTCTTTAGAGAATTCCTGCATTTTTCGACCAGTAAACACCGACCCCTGATCCGTCGTAGTTGTCTCTAGCACTCCAAACCTGTAAATGATATACTTCTAAATGAAATCGATGACATCCTCTTGATCTACTTTTGGTAAAGGTATCGCTTCGATCCATTTCGTAAAGTAATCTATTCCCACCAAGATATACTTCTGGTTTTTGGAGGATGCTGGTTGAATCTCTCCAATCAAGTCCAAGGCCTATCCCCTGAAAGGCCAAGGCTTAACTATAGAGTGTAATTCACTCGCTGGGACATGTTGTATGCCAGCATGGACCTAACACTCCTGGAAGCCCTTGGAGAATTCGATGCAATCTTTTAACATAGTAGGCCAATACATACCTTGACGAAATAATAACCATTTCATCTTGTGGCCTACTTGGTGTGCCCCACACGTCCCACTATGGACTGCCGATAGGTCCAAATATGCCTCAGATTCACTAAGGCATTTAAGCAAGACCCCCTCAGAGGTTTTTTTTTGAATAATTCGTTTCCTAGAAGAATATAGCTTATAGCTTAATACTTAATTTTTCGCTCTGCAGACGCTGATGGGCTTCGAAGGTATTTGACCAAAGGTTTCCTCCAATCTTTGTCCGTCAGTCCTTCTACTGTGAAAGTTTCGAAGTTTTCTTCGTCAGCATAACCAAACTTTGTTACTTCTAGATCTGACGATCGTAGGCCAACAGACACGACCTTACCTCTAGCTTCGATTACTTCTTGTAGGTTTTCTTTCGAAACCCTATATCCAGAGGCAATTTGTGCTAAGTCATTCGCCTTTTGATTTTTTAGTCGTGGTATATGCCAAATGGTTGACACTTCGAATTTTTTGAGTAACCTGTTGGATATTACAAAGTACATAATGAGATTTTCTTTAACACATTTGAATTCCTTCGTTATTTGCTTTATAACCAACTCTGGGTCTCCCATTATTTCGACTCGAGTTGCCCCCAATTCTAACAAAATTTCAAGTCCTGCTATTAAGGCCTCATATTCAGCCTCATTATTGGAGTAGAGCCCTTCGACTTTGTACTTAAATTTTGTTGGAATTTTATCAGGCAAAATAATCAATAAACCAATGCTTGTTCCATTCTTATGGCTGGAACCGTCGAAGTATAACTTTCAGGGTTCTAGTTCGACATAATTTAGAACATTTTCATTTATGGAGTGGTCGACAATGAAGTCTGCGACTATTTGTCCTTTAACCGCTTTTAACGGTTTATAGGTTAAAGAATACTCAGTTAATGCTAGTGCCCACTTCCCTATTCGACTATACAAAATAGGTTTAGACAACATGTGTTTAATAACATCAAAATGCAAAGAGACATATACATCAACTGGTTTTATATATTGCTTCAGTTATTTACAAGAGAAATACAAACATAGACATAACTTTTCTATCATGCTATATCTAGTTTCTGCATCATTCAAAACTCTACTGAGGTAGTAAATAGCCCTTTCGACGTCATTCTCATCCTCTTGAGCTAACATGCTCCCTAGAGTCTTGTCTGATGCTGCTATGTATAGCCTCATGCTCTTGCTCCTGCATGGTGGCGAAAGCACTGGAGGATGGCTCAGGTAGTCTTTGATTATGTCGAAAGCCTCCTGCTGATCCTTCCCCCATTCGAACCCCTCTTTAGTAAATCGAAGCAATGGTGAGAAGGCCTGCGTTTTTCCGCTTAGGTTTGATATAAACCTTCTCAAGAAGTTTATTTTACCTAGTAGCGATTGCAGCTCCTTGTTGGTCGATGGCGCTTTCGCTTCCATGATAGCTTTGGTCTTGTTTTGGTTGATTTCAATCCCTTTTTTGTGGACCACAAAACCTAAAAAGTCTCCCGCCTGCACACAAAATGCACATTTTAGAGGGTTCATCTTAAGACCATATTTCCTCATCCTTATAAAGGATTGTCGAAGATGGTTCACATGTTCTTTTCCTGACACTGACTTAACCACAAGTTCATCAATGTATATCTGCATGAAAGATTCTATATAATCATGAAAAATTGAGTTCATTTCCCGTTGATATGTTTCCCCAGCATTTTTTAAGCCAAAAGGCATCACTACTCATTCGTAGGTGCCTAAGGCCCCAGGACAACGAAAAGCAATTTTGGGAACATCATCTTCTGCAATGAAAATCTAGTATCCATCTAGCATGCTAAGGTATTCATGTCCTGTGGCGGAATCGACTAGCATCTCTGCCACAAGCATGGAGTACTCATCTTTAGGAGTTGCTGAGTTTAGATCCCTAAAGTCTATGCAAACTCTTAAAGACCCGTTTTTCTTAATGAATGGGACAATATTAGCCAACCATTCGGCATACCTGGCCGTGCGGATAAACCTGCATCAAAGGAGTCTTTCGACTTCCTCCATTATTTTTGAGATAATTACTGGAGCGAAATGTCTTGGATTTTGTTTGACCGATTTCTTCCCAGGCTTGATTGGCAGCTTGTGTTCGACCAATTCTCTTTTCAAACCAGGCATCTCATCATAATCCCAGGCGAAATAATCTTTGTACTCTCACAACAATTGAATGATTTCGACCTTAAGTTGAGGGTCAAGGTTGGCACTGATGTATGTTGGTCTTTTAACCACCCATTCCCCTAGGTTAACCTCTTCCAATGGGTCCTGCGCTAGCATCTTGACATCATTCACTAGCGGATCCTTTTCGAATCCCAAAGGCTCTTCATCATATATAACATCAAGCCTTTGGTCTTCATGTTGAATCTTGTCAGGTGGTTCTGGGTCGAAGTCCTTGCCAGGACCTTCTTGACAAGATTCTAACTTGGCCTTTTCAGCTATCTGGTTATTGGCAGCCTCCAAGGCCGCCTGTAGTTTTGTTTCGGCCACATAGGCCGAAATTCTTTGTAGTGCTTCGAATTCAGTCATCATCACTAAATTCGCTCCCCCAAC
Organism: Lathyrus sativus; assembly: GCA_963859935.3. Classification (NCBI taxonomy): domain Eukaryota; kingdom Viridiplantae; phylum Streptophyta; class Magnoliopsida; order Fabales; family Fabaceae; genus Lathyrus; species Lathyrus sativus. The sequence continues at coordinate 645,765,809 of OZ012739.1, forward strand.
CTGTGCGGTCTATTGGAGATTTGCCAAGGTATGAGAGTCTCTCTCTTGGCACCTCTTTGTCCCAATAGAAACCATTGACGGGATGCAAATATAATGAGCAGAACGTTTCCTCATCTGGGACAAACTCGAAGTCTGTTGGGGCACATGGACCTATGCTGGCTAGGTTCTTGTCGAACTGCCTTTGGTCGACATGGTTTATGGGCGCTCTAAAGTATCCTTGGTCGACTTCGATGTTCTCCATAATTTCGTCTGGCCTCTAAATGGAAATTCGCTGGTGCATTGACGATGGCACTGCACCAATGCCATGAATCCACTCTCGTCCTAGCAACAGATTATAATTGGCCTTCGTTTCCATTACCATGAAAACGGTAGGTCTTGTTATTGTTCCAACTGTTAGATCCACTTGTATCACCCCCATTGTTGAACCCACTTTGCCTTCATAATTTGACAAGACCATGTTGTGTGGCTTAGTATTGGTCTCATGTTTACCGATTTTATTTAGCAGGAAATGTAGCATCAAGTTCACCGTTGCGCCGCAGTCTACCATAATCTTATTGAGTGGCACATTTTCCACCTTTCCTGTAATATAAAGGGGTTTCAAATGGTTCTTCGTTGCTTCTATGGGCCGCTCGAAAAAAGCATTTTGCTCATCTACGCAACCATTATTCATGACATAGTAGCACATAGGCTTGTGTGTCGCCATTTCTGCCTCAGTATAGGCATCCAGATTTTCAACCTCTGAGATTCTGTCGAAATCCCTATGCATTACCGACACCATATTGACCAAGAGGTTTAGAGAGTCGTCGGAGTCAGAGTCGAAATTGTCAGTCATTTCATCATCATCTTCGACTGGTTTTTTATGTTCCACTTCCTGGGCAGGGAATAGCCTTTGTCCCACAGGCACTTTTTTAATAGTCTTTGACTGGCCCCCTTTATTTCCAGTAGAGGCATTAGCGCTAGATTCTGCCTAATTTTTCAAAGAGCCTTCCCTAAGGGCTTTCCTCCTGCGCTGCTCTCTTCTCCATTGAGATTGTGACATTGGATTCTTTCCTCTGTAATTTTCAGAGATATGTGCAGTCTTGGAGGATTGGAATTCCTTCCGATAGGAGACTAATGATCTTCGATTAACCTCAAAAAATTTCCATTTTTGTTGTCCCTTTTGTCTGTCCTCATTGGGCTTCACCCATTTGCCGTTAGAAATGTCGGAAAATGGATTGATGGTAGCAGGCCTGGCTCTTAGAACCCTATTATTAGGTTCAGACTTTCTTGGGATACTGCCTCGAGGGTCGAAGCTAGATCTTTCCCTCTTTTGTTTTGATTTACGTGTCCCTTCGAGTTTCTGGGCGGCCTTCATGTCGAAGATAACAATACATCTGGGACACAACATAACATTGAATCCCTTCTTTTGGCAGCGGTGGAGGAATTCGATGATGGACTCTTCGTGTCGCGGATAGGCTATTTTTTTGTGTTCTTCCTGACAACCTGATTCATTATCCTCCATGATCTCATATGGCGTTATTTCCACCATATCCACGTCGACATCCTCTCTCAGATTGAGCTTACTTAGGTCCCGCTCCAGGTCTTTAGTGTCCTAGTCCATCTTAATGAAACTATCAGCAGTTTTTATAGTCACCATTGCCAAGCTTGAATTCTATGTATCTTTTTGACTTGGATCATCAACACCCTGTTTGGGGCCATCAGTACCCTAGTTCCACCAATTTTCTTGTCCAAAACCCATAGTGGTCTTGGCCATTACAACTCCAGTAACAAAATCATCAGTAACCTCTAACATATTAATCGAAAAATCATAGCCATCAGTAGCTTCGACCATATGTTCCTCCGTGGGCTCCGTGTAGTGGGCGTCCACTACCTGTAAAGGGTCTGCGTCGACTTTCATCTGGGTGTTGGCTTTTTCCCCAAACTTCAGTCTTCCTTCTTGGATAGCATTTTGAACCAGATCCCTGAAAAGAAAACATTGAGACGTTTTATGACCCAAAAAATTATGGTATTTACAAAACCCTCTCTTTTTCCTTTGCTCTAAAGATGGCATTTTAGCACCAAGTGGTACTATTATTTGGCCATCCTTAACTAATAAATCGAAAATTTCGTCACATTTCGCAATGTCGAAAGTATATGTTTTCTTTGGGAATCTGCCGTTCTTTTCAGATTCGACAAAACTCTTTCCAAGTGGGGGAGCCAATACTTTACAAGCGTAGGGAGGACCCTGTTTAAGCTCAGCAACATCTATTTCGTTCTCGTCGAAGTATATCGGGTCTTCTCGTACACCTTCGACGTTTTCGTTATATTCGACATAAGCTACTTTCTTGCTTTTATTTAATTTGGCTTTTTCGTCTTTAAGACGCTCTAGCTGTCGGACCCTATCGGCTAATTGAGCCAGATCCCTTAGGTACTGAGTGTCCAATTTCTTTCTAATGGAGTAGTCGAGGCCCCCTACAACCATTTCGACCAACTCAATGTCAGGTACTTGAGTGAAACATCTAGCCTTGAGTAGTCGAAACCTATTCAGGCACTCTTCTATTGGCTCAGAAAACTTACGTTTCAAACTAGCCAGTTTTTTAAGGCTAATCTTAGTTTCCCCCATATAGAACTGTTCATGGAATAAACGCTCTAACTGGGTCCAATTACAAACCGAGTTAGGGAGTAGAGTTGTAAACCAGGTAAAGGAATTTTTAGTGAGGGAACAAGGGAAGTATTTTATCCTAAGGCTCTCATCATTAGCTATCTCTCTGGCTTCAATTATATAACGAGACACATGTTCGACAGTAGATTCCTTCGTATCCCCTGAGAACTTAGTGAATTTAGGTACTTTCGTCCTAGGAGGTAATTCTGCTTGGAGAATGTAATCCATTATTGGTGATGTGTAATTTGGCCTAGTGAACCCAATGTTTACCCCATTTCAAGCCATTACCCTTTCGACCATGGCTGCTAAGTTGTTATCGACAGCTACGTTATTACGTCGAACCTGTTGGACAACATTGTCTGCATCTTGGTTTCGATTTACAATGATTACCCCTGGGTCCCTTTCTCCTGGGATTGGTATTTGATCCCTTGGTGGTACGACTCTGTAAGGTTCGAGCCTGGGGATTTCGACCCTCTCTTGATTCTCTAAATTGGGCTCAGGTAGGTTTCCTAAGTCCCGTCGTGGAATGTTTTCCACAGTAGCCGTGTTCCTAACAGCAAGCGGTACGCCCATAAATTCAACCAGCCGTGTTATTTGTATTGCTAACTGTTGATTGGTTTGGGTAGTATTTTGGATTAAAGGTTGAAAGATTTCACCCATGGTTTGAGACAAGGTTTGAACCATTTGCAAGTTACTTTCATCCATTTTCTGTCTCAAACACGCAACTGAAGTATTGGTTAGATTAAGGCCCTATGTGGAATATCCCAAGCCTAAACTTTGGGGGTTTCGACCAATGTTCACCCCAGACCTTGATCCTTGTAATGGTGAAGCCATTGCATTGTCTGAGAATATTGGGGGAGCATTTTTGAGACCCTGCATCACAGTTGTTGGCATTCCATATGGAGGGTTTCTTGGTAGTAGTTATGAAAACCCTGGAGGGACAAACTGCCTAGACGTCGAATTTCCTCCTGGCAGAGTCTGGGGATTCGACGCTTGAGGTCCAATATATTCCAACACCGGTTGGGTGTAAGTCCTCAGGCTTGTTGACCCAGGCCCCAACATTGATGGTACGGGTTCCAGTCTTGCAGGAGGTACTATTTGCTCTCCGGTCGAAGGTATTGAAGGTGGAACCACGTCATTCCTGAATCCTTCGTGAGGATTAATGGTGCTCGGCTGAGTAAGAACCATCTCCTCGAGGATTAGGGTTGTTTGGCTGATTTGTATCTATCTCCATGTCCCTAGTATATTCTCTTCTTGGTCTTTCTTCATTTATAGCGGCGATTTTGCCACTTCTTAGTAACATATAACAAATCTTTTACGAAAGACAAATAAAATTGCAGTTTTGCGAGTTTTACAAAACTATAAATAAATAAATAAAAAATCTTTTAGCACTGTTCCACCGGGCGTGCCATTTTGTTTCCCTTGAAAAATGGAAACAAAACCGCTGATCTTCCAAATCTAACTTTGGTGACTCACAGGATCGATCAGATTGATCCTAAGACATTTGCTAAAGGTTTGTGTTTTGAAATCTATCTAAGTTACACACTTCGATAGTGTTTAGAAAAAGGCTTTAATCATAAAGGTGTTTGTTCGACTGAAGCGAAAGAGAAAATAGAAATTTAAAAAGAAAGAGATATAGATCTTAGAAAGGAATTTAGGACGAAGATAAAGTAAAGTGCATAGAAGGGGGTAGATTGTAGAAAAAAGTAAAGGAAAACTTTGTAAAGTTAAGCCAGTAAATTAAACTTCATTGAAAGTAAAGATGGTGTGTTTACATAACGTACATTCTCCTTAAACTTTTTTCTCTACACTCGGATACTTTGAGTAAATTTAGGAGTGACTTGTACAAATAGTAAATTATAACACACTGAATTCTATGTCTAAAACTTCTATTTATAATAGTAGAAATAACTACCAATAACCTCCTAAAACCATCAACTTCCGACAAGTGTCATAATGCATGAAGTCCTTTGCCAAACGAATGCCACTTGTCCCTCTTAGTCATAGGAAAACATAACTACTCCCTCCATTATTTGAATTTCAAAAACTTCACTAATCTCCAGCCAGCATCTCGGTCGAAGGCTACTTCTTTTAAGGTTCAGAATTTTCTCTAAGTCCCACAATATTTGACTTCCCAATCGAAGGTCTCAAGGCTTCGGAAATCTATTTACCTCTCAAAAGACTTTAATATTTTATTTAAATATTTTAATCTATATCGATGAGGCGTCGAATTTATGAGCTAACAATCTCACAAATTTATGGAAACTTGATCGTTTAGTGGGAAAGAAAAATGTGTGGCATTTAATGTTGCTCGTGATGGATTTCCTAAGAAAACCTAATATAGTTTTTCGTTACACGGGTCTTTGACGTGTGAAACCCTTTCTACTTCTTGCAAATGTTGTGCTGCCAGACAAGTATGTTGCTCGTGTTCCTGATTTTTCCTTATAAAGGGCCTTGGTTTATTTTTCATCAAAATATTTTCCCCTCTCCCTCTTGTTTTAGGATTTCCATTATTCAATAGCATAGTTTCATGGGTTAGATAGCACTTTTCTGATCTTTAATCTTAGATAAGAGAGGAGAAATTGTATGGTGCGTTAAGCTTTCAGGGATCCAAGTGCAACGACTTCCTAACCTCTTCCATTTTTATTAGGAATTAATAGCCGAGTAGAATTCCAAATGTGTCCATGTTTGAGATATTGTATCTTTATATTCTGACTTGAACATGATCGTGAGTTTTTTTCGGAATGTTAGGTCTCAAGTACAAGGTACGAAGAGGATGTAATCTTAGAGCCATGTTCAGAAATGAAAAGAGCTAATATGGCTAATTTGGGTGGTTTATCTGCCCTTTATTTTTACTTGCACCACCCTGTCATTCATTAATTGGCGGTCTTGATACCTTTAGCGCAATTTGAATAGGACTTTCTAGTGATTTCTAATGTCTCCCCCTCCTAAATGATGCCCAACATTTAAGGTATCATTAGGGCCTTTGAGATTATTTGTCGGCAACTAGTGTCCTTCCCGCCATTGGGGTATTTTTTATTTTTATAATACATAGGTCCTCTGGGCCAATGGTTGGGTAAATCTATGCTCTTTTCCTTGTAGGGGTTGGTTGAAGCCCTACGCAGAGCCTTATGAGGATTATAGAGATAGATTTATGAGAGTTAAAGGGTCAGATGGTGATTCTGTGTGTAGTTGCATATCCTTAATACATCCAGGGTGAGCACTCCAATACTGCTATTTTGTTTCTTGTCTTAGCGTTTTCATTTTGATTTACTTTTGATTATTTAGTATCTTTCATGATAGCAACTCTCTGGATCAAGTTTTGAAATGAATTTTTTTTAGTATGCACAAACCATTTGTTAGGTTTGATCTTGATCATGATGTTTTTAATCAATTGCATGAGTTTGTGGAATAAGAGCCATATATGTTATTGATTCAAGTTAGGTGGAAAGAGAAATCTCAAAATCTTTTAAAAATTATGAAAATTCGAGATTTTATGTGTTTGATTTGAATCAAAGATATATCATGATTCGAATCACTTTGGATAGAGGCAAACTATAAATTTTCAAACACTTTAACTTAAATCAAAATTTACACATGACTCAAATCAACCAATTTTGGGTCACCTCTGCTAGAAATGATTTGAATCAGACTTTACACCTGATTCGAATGAAACAACTTTTTCACATTTTTATGTTGGCTCAACTTGATTGTTTCGAATCAGAATTAACACTTGAGTTGAATCACACGGTCTTTGATTTAAATGACACTTTGTTCTTGATTTGAATCAACTGAAAAATGGTCCAAACCTCTATTTTTCTTTTATTCCACTTCACTTGTTCAATTGATTCAAATCATGGAATGCTCTTGATTCAAATCTAACTAACTTTTTCAACTGTATTTTGTTCTTAATATCAAACACATATAAAACCTTTTTGTCATAATTTTTCATGTAACGAATCAACAAATTGATAATTTTTTGTGTGATTATGTGAAAAATCAACACCCTATATTTTTGAAAGTTTAAAGCTCTTGCAACGAAACTATAACATCTTCAACTTCAGTTTGATTCCATATCTTGATGATGAGATATTTGTAATTGATTGAAGGAGATCCACTCTTCAAACTAATCATTCTTGAAGATTTGGTTGAGATTTAGGTGGCTTACAAGATTGAGGTTGTTGTCATTGTGCTGACAAATTCTAGTGAAAAGAGGGTGTTTCTTCTCTCCAGATTGCCTTGGTAGTAAGTGTGTGGATGGTTGCGGATAAGGCGGAGTTCTTCTCAACTATTCATACAATTCATCACTCAAGGAATCATTAAGATCAACGGGTTGATTGCTACATACAAATGCTTGGATTAGATTGGTGATATTGGAAGATTCAAGAAGCGTTAATTGAGTAAAGGTTACGCAGAAGAGTTTAGCATTACGCTGTATAAAAGTTAAGATCCTGATAGGAAACTTTATAATTCTCCTTATTATGGTGGATTAGTGATTTTATGAACTCTTGAAAATAGTTGTCAAATAAAAAGGAACAATGCAAGCTCTAATGGGAAACCATTGAAAAATACACGTAAGCAAAGCGAGGAATAACACCAAAGCACTATAAATCCAAATGTCATCTCTCTCATTACTCTTGCATTTAGTTTTTATAAGAATTGTATGCTTAGGTATTAAAATTCTAGTGTAGTTTATCGTTTATTTAATTGGTAGAGATTTATTACGTAAGCTTATGTTTTGTTATAATTGGTTTCAAATCTAGCTACATTGGCGATTAAAATCTGAGAAGTAATTGAGGTTAGAATTCACTATAATTGAATCATTGTATAATCACATCTCATGAAATATACAACTGAATCAATTGTATACCTTTGTGTATTGTCACGAAAACTATCATTGATATTTGTAGATTGATTTAGTGTTAACGTGATAAAGTTTCAAAAAGTATAATTTTCATATTTTCGCTCCAAACCTTTCGCGCACACTTTTGAAAAATCTCTAATATTCAGTTTTTGAAAAAGCAGTTAAATATTTTTTAGCCATAATTACACCAGGTATCCTTTAAGTTATATTTTTGTAACATGTTGGATCTTAAGTTTTTTTTGTAATAATTTGGTCCTTTAAGTTAACAAACGTGAGCACCGTTACCTTTTTTAAAATCTTTGACTAACCCAATCATGCAAAATACATAAAGTAGCACTAAAATACATAAAGCGGCATCCTAAATAGATAAAGTAGCATCCAAAATATAAAAAGTAAGATCCTAATCCAACATGTTCGTTAACTTAAAGGACCAAGTTAATACAAAAAAAACTTATGGCCAACCTGCTACAAACAAATAACCTAAAGGACGCCTGGTGTAATTATGCCTTTTTTTTAATAAAGGTCTATTCACCCCTCTAGACCGCTTTTCTACTTCCATATTATCACCTAACAATTGGCATCAATAGATGGTATTTTGATTGTGTTTAATCGACATCCAAAAGTTGTAAATATGGCGGACGATGAAGATTTTAAGGGAACGTATACTAGAGCACATATTTTCAAAGGCAAAAGTTATACTTATTAGAAAGCAAACATGTATGTACACTTATTATCAGTTTCTAAAAATCTTTGGTGTGTCATCACTGGGGGACCATTTATTCCCAAGGACGATAATGAATTTGTTAAAAATCCTTAGGATTGGATGGATGATGATACCAAAAAGGTTTCATATAATTTTAAAGCGAGGAAAATACTTATCTTCGCTTTAAGCGCGAAAGTATTCTACTCAATTTCACATCATACAACTGATAAAGGTATTCAGGACGCTCTCCAAAATCTCTTTGAGGGAATGAATAATATCAAGGATTCTAAAATCAATATGCTTACAAAGAAGTTTAAACTATTTTGTATGGAATCCGGAGAATCTATGGATTCCATGCAAACTAGATTCCTCCACTTAATCAATAAATTATGCAACTTGGGAAAAACCTTTTCTAATAAAGATTGTACTAACAAAATATTGAGACCTATGTGCAGAGAGTGGCAACCAAAGGTTACCAGTATTAAATAATCTAACAATTTTAATACTTTGGATATTACAAAACTGTTTGGAAAGTTAGTCGAGGATGAGAATGAGTTGAAACGACTCGTCGATAGTGAAGTATAGTAAAAAAAGAAAGAGAACGAAAAATGAGAGAAAATAAGATATTTCTTTGAAAGCTTTGTTATATAAAGGGAAGAAAGTGACAACTCTGACGAAGAATCTTCTAAAAAGGATGATATGGGTTTAGTCGTCAGACGCTACAATAAATATTAAAGAGAAACAAGCTCGGGCATAGCAACAAAGGACTAGTGAAATTCAGAAATACTCACCCACCTAAGAAAGGACACAAGAAAAAAGATGATGATATTACATGTTTTGAGTGTAAAAAATAGGAACATTTTAGAACCACTTGTCCAAGTCTCACCAAACATCATAAAAAGAAAGATCAAGAATTCTAGAAAACAAAAGGAAAAAGCTCAAAAGGTAGTAGAGCCTATACTACATGGGAAGAAGAGGATGAGAGTTTCTTCTATGATTCTTGTTCAAGTTCGAATGATGAGTGTGTCAACCTATGTTTGATGACAAGTAAGACAGGTGAAAATTTAAAGGTATATAATTTTGATTATGATAATGAGTATTCTTATAGTGAATTGTTAAAAGCGTTCAATGATATGTATATTAATTCCATAAATTCTTTTAAGAAGATTTCTATCCAAAAAGAAATGATTTTAAAACTTGAAGAGGAGATAAATAATCTTAACTGCGCTTTGGAAACTCTTAAGGAAGCGCATACATCTCTAGTTGATAAGCATTATTATGTTTTGGATACTTTAGTTGAAAATATGGAAATAGTGGAATGTTTTGAGTTTCCAAATTTAAAACTTGAAATTAAAACTCTTAAAGGACAACTAACACATGCTACTTCACTATTTTGTACTTGTTCTAGTTCTTTGAGTGAAAGAGGGGAGGTTTTTAAGAAAAAAACCTCATGTCACTAAAATAAATAGAAGAAGCATTTTATATATAGCTATTTGCCATTATTATGGTGATAAGGGTCACATTAGGCCTCCTTTTCATGTTATGAACTTTCAAGTTCCCAATGGTAAAATGACATGGGTTCCCAAGTGTACCTCAACTAACCCTAAGGGATCCATTAGTTGGGGACCTAAATTGCCTATTTTATTGTCATAGGAAAGTCTTGCCTCTGTGAAAAATTATGGTTTCTAGATAGCGGATGTTCAAGACATATGACATGAGATGATTCCATGTTCATTAAGTTTGATGAGAAGGAAAGCGGTCACGTAACATATAAAGAGAACATGAAAGGTATTATGGGAAATCATCTTGGTGAAGGTATTGTGGGAAATCCTTCCACAATCACCATTGAAAATGTTCTTTTAGTCAAAGGGCTTAAGCACAACTTACTTATCATTATCCAATTATGTGACAAAGGGTATTCCATAGTTTTTGATACTTTTAGTTGTGTAATTGAGCTAAGGAAAGTAAGGACCTTGTGTTTAGCGGTTCTAGGATTGATAGCTTTTATATGCTTGATCTAGATGACATGTCAATACATGGGACTAAGTGCTTAGCAGCCGAGGGTGGAGATTTTTGGTTATGGCATAGGCGCTTAAGTCATGTGCATTTTGACTTAATGAATAAGATAGCATCAAAGAATCTAGTAGCTGGTCTTCCTAAAATAATGTTTTTAAAAGATAAATTATGTGATGCTTTCCAATTAATAAACCAAATGAGAGTTTCATTTAAATCGAAGAAGGTTATTTTGATATCAAAACCTCTTGAGCTTCTCCACCTAGATTTGTCTACCCCTTCGTAGACAAGAAGTTTAGGAGGCAACTATTACGGGTTTCTAATTGTTGATGATTACTCTAAATTTACTTGGACATTATTTTTAGCCCATAATGATGAAACTTTTAAAGCTTTCATTGATTTTGATAAGGTTGTCCAAAATGTGTTTGGTTTTAAAATTATCGCTCTCTGTAGTGATCATGGTGGTGAATTTACTGACCATTAATTTCATAAAATTTGCATCAAAAATGGGATTGCTCATAATTTCTCATGTCCGATAACTCCACAACAAAATAGTATTGTTGACCGTAGAAATCGGGTATTAGAATAATTGATCCAGACTATGATAAATGAAATGAGCCTACCTAAGTATTTTTGGGCGGATGTGATTAATATTGCATGCCATGTCTTAAACAGGGTGATCATTCGATCCATCCTAGAGAGGACACCATATGAGATACGTAAGGTTAGAAAACCAAATATTTCTTATTTATGTATTTTTGGTTGCAAGCTTTATTTTAAGAAATGGAAAGGATAATCTTGGTCAAATTGATGCTAAGTCTGATGAAAGGATATTCTTAGGGTACTCATCTACGAGTAAAATGTATATGGTTTATAATCATAGAACTGCTTCAGCAGAAAAGTCAATTCATATTGGTTTTGATGAGTCCTCACCCTGAAATATGTGGAAGGGTATTTGTTCTGACATTTCAGGTGTGATTACAGAAAAGCTGATCAACAACGAAAGTTCTAAAGAGGATCCTCCACCTTCAATAAAGTACGAGGACATTAATGAAGATAAAGAAGAAAGCTTACATAAGAATGATAAACAAGAGACCTCGAACCAGCTACCTCAAGATTAGACAATCGCAAAAGATCATACGTTATATCAAATCTCAGGAGACACCAAAAGAGGTGTAAGTACTGGGTCAAAAGATCATACGTTAGATCAAATCCTGAGGAAAGCTTTCATTTCTAAGGTTGAATATAAATCGATATATGATGCTTTACTTGATGAGGTATGGTTACTTGATATGCAAAAAGAACTCGTCTAATTTAAATGTAACAACATTTGGGACCTTGTTTCACGTCTAGTTGATAAAATCGTCATTGGCGCAAGATGGGTATTTAGGAACAAGGTGGATGAAAATTGTGTAACTATTAGAAATAAATAAATATTAGTGGTAAAAGGATATAGTTAAGATGAAGGAGTAAACTCGAGGATAATTATGCTCATGTAGCTCTTCTAGAAGCTATTAGACTCCTTTTGACATTCGCTTGCTGCTTGAACTTTAAGCTTTACCAAATGGATGTTAAATATGCTTTTCTTAATGGACATATAAATGAAGAGGTATGTGTCTCAAAACCCTCGGGGTTTTAGGATCATGATAATCCTAATCATTTTTTAAAATTGAAAAGAGTCCTCTATGGTCTCAAATAAGCTCCAAGAGCTCGGTATGTTTGATTGAGTGGATTTTTTTATCAAACAAGGATTCAATCATGGTAAAGTGGAAACCACTTTGTTTAGAAGACATAAGTAAAATCATATTCTCTTAGTTCAAATTCATGTAAATGATATGATTTTTCGGGTCTACTAATGAATCTCTTTGTCGAGAATTTGCAAGTTTGATACAGGGAAAATTTGAGATGTCTCTTATGGGAGAGCTAACATATTTCTTAGGATTGCAAATCAAGCAAGCCAAAGAAGGAACTTTCATGAGTCAAATGAAATACTACTTAGAGATTTTCAAGAAGTTTGATATGAAATATTTGAAGAGTATCTCAACACCCATGGCTTTAAATGCGCTTATTGACAAAGATGAATGATGAGTTGATTTCAACGAACTAGGTATAGAGGTATAATTGAGTCCTTACTATATTTAACCGTGATCAATCGAAATATCATGTTTAGTGTGTTCATGTGTGCTAGATATCAATAATCACCTAAGGAATCTCACTTTAAGATCATAAAACGTATTTTGAGGTATCTTAAGGAAACCTCACATCACGATCTTTGGTATCCTAAATATAGTGCCTATAACTAAGTAGGTTTTCGAATTACGATTTTGCAGGGTGCGAGTCAGATAGGAAGAGTACTAGTGGTATATATCACTTATTTGGAAGCCGTTTAGTTTCTTAGCACAATAAGAAGCACCATAACATTGCTCTTTCTACCGCCGAGGTTGAACATGTAGCCGCTGGTAGATGTTATATACAAGTCTTATGGCTAAAGCAACAATTACTAGATTATGATTTAAAACTTGGTTGTGTTATAATTAAGTGCGATAGTATTATGTAATAAGTCTCACTAAGAATTCGGTACTTCACTCATGGACCAAAAACATTGAGATCCGACACCATTTTCTTAGAGCTCATGTGGAAAAAGGGGATGTTGTTTTTGAATACGTTGACACTAAAAGTCAGCTTGCTGGCATTTTTAGAAAACCATTATCATCGAATCCCTTTCATAAGATTTGTATGGATTTATGAGTCTTAGACTCTTTGTGCTTTAAATAGAATGAGTATTTTGTTTAGTTTCATTTTCTATATATTTTGATTTCGCTAACACTATTTTGTAGCAAATCATAGTTTTTTCCTACTACAATGGTATGTCTCTAAACTCTTGTATCCAGTTTTATATTATTTTATATGTTTGTTCTAGAGTTGTGCGTTGATTTGCTTATTACATTCTTCATTTACTCATTCGTCTTTAGCATATGTTCTTGATTGATCTACTTTGCATTTAAGTCTCTTTAAGTGTATATTTCTAATTATGTGCATTTATGCAATTTTCCATGCATTATTAATGATTTTTAATGCATTCCTTTACATGATAGTTTTGATCACTATGTGGTTTGTTGTTAAATGTTGGTGTTGCATATCTATTTGTATTTTGTTGCATGTGGCATGTCTATCTTTGTGTTCAATATGAGATATTTGTTGTTGTATATTCTTTTTAGTTATTTAGCTCATATGTTCATTTGGAATTAATTTTTGTGGTTGGTTATTTGGATTTTAGACACATTTTGATTTATATCTTTTTGATGTTGTCAAAGGGGGAGAAACTGTAATGTAAGTCTAAAATTGTTTTGTGTGTTTTATGTTGAAGTTTATGTGTAATAGTTCAGGGGAGCATAAGAGTTTTTCATGTTTTAATCAAATTCGACTCAATTACAAGTGAAAACTTGTCAAACATTAAAAATGGGGAGAATGTAGTTACATGTTCTTAATACATTCAGGGGAGCACCCCAATACGATTATTTTGTTACTTGTCTTATCACTTTCATTTTGATTTAATTTAAATTATCGAGTCTCCTTCATGATTGCCCCTTAATAAATTATCAAAAAGTGTACTCATAGTGTCATAGTAATAAAAAGATCGAACTCACAAGGACTGTGTTCGAACATGATAATATTTGTGAAATGTTGTAAGTTCTGTGGTTTTTGAATTGACAACATTTTGGTAAAGCATGTTGCTAGTAAGACGTTAAGTCAGATGTTTTTTCAGGACAATCAGACATCATGTTCAACATGATGTTTTTGACATGTGCCAGGACATGTTATACCAGTAGTCTAGGGCTGGACTATTTTGGTATTTTAGTGTGAGTTTTGAGTGTGTTTTAATTCACACGTTTGTGTTATCTTAGGAGGAATATTTTGGGGACTTCTGTCTTGGCAGATTGTGTTGGTTTTCTTAAAAAGGATCGTTGAGCCTTTTTAGGAAACATTGTATTTTGTTCCTCTTATTGTGCATGAGATTATGCTTATGATTCAAAGTTGATATTTGATGTGTTGCGCTTCAAGAGCCCAAGCCCATGAGGTCTAAAAACTATTTAAAGAGAAGACCTAAACCTATTGCAACTTGGACATTGCATGGATTTTAAAGAATAAGGATTAGTCGTGCAGTTGAGTCTCTTTAGGGTTTAGTGTGTTTTTATTTTCATGTCACTCTTATATCAGGTTTGATGCATTGAGTTGACTAATTGTTCATTGTTAATTATTCACTCTAAAGCTTTTAAGCAAGAGTGTATTCTTCTTATTTGAAGCTTTTAAGCAAAACTAAGTATTTTATTTGGAAGGGTTGGTACTTCTATTTTGTTGAATGGTCACGAGTTTGTGACTGGTAGGAAGTGAGAGGGGGATCTCATATCTATAGGGTGTCTAGGTAGAAGTTGCACAAGGTAATGATTAGGCGAAAAGTTGTAAACGAGGTAGTTTAGCTTTGAACTAATACTATCATAGTGAATTTCCTTCTTGGCTTGGTAGCCCCTAGATGTAGGTGAAGTTGCACCAAATTGGGTTAACAACTACTGGTGTTATTTATCTTTCTGTCATTTATTTTTCTGCATATTTGTGAGAGATCAACCCATTTTGATCCCAGTGTTGTGACATCTGTCTCGACATCGGGTATCTACGTGCTATAATTTCAATTGGCATCAGAGAAGGTCATCTTGTTCTATTTTTGGGTGAGCTCTAAGGGTTTTTGTTTTCTTTCTGGCACTATGGACAAGGAAGGAGGAGGTAATGTGAATAGACCACCTATCTTGGATGGAACCAACTATGACTATTGGAAAGCACGCATAATGGCTTTTTAAAAAATCGATGGATAGCAAAACATGGATAGCTGTCATAAAGGGCTGGGAACATTTATGGTTAAAGATAAAGATGGGAAGGAATCTTTGAAACCCGAAAAGGACTGGACCAAGGAAGAAGATGAGGTTGCTCTTGGAAACTCCAAAGCCTTGAATGCTTTATTCAATTGAGTTGACAAGAACATGTTTAGGTTTATCAACACATGTATTGTGGCTAAGGATGCTTTGAAAATTCTCAAGACAACTCATGAAGGGACATCTAAGGTAAAAATGTCTAGACTTCAGCTGCTCACTACCAAATTTGAAAATATAAAGATGGGGGAAGATGAAAGAATTCATGACTTTCACATGAATGTTCTTGAAATAGCTAATGCCTTTAGTGCCTTGGAAGAAAAGATATCAGAAGAAAAGCTGATTAGGAAGATTCTTAGGTATATTCCTAAGAAATTTGACATGAAGGTCACAACCATTGAAGAAGCTCAAAACATCAGTAGTATGAGAGTTGATGAGCTTGTGGGGTCATTTCAAACCTTTGAATTGACCATTAATGACAAAACATAAAAGAAGAGCAAAAACATTGCTTTTGTTTCCAACTCAGAAGAGGAAGAGGAAGAAAGTGAACTTGATATGAATGAAGGGATATCTAATGTCATTGTGTTACTAGGAAGAAAATTAAATCAAGTGATGAAGATAATGGAGAAGAAGTCAAAACCTAATGTCCAAAACATCAGTTCTAACTCCAGCAGGAATTATGACTCCTAAAGAAAAGCAAGAACTGGAGAAAAGACCAATCAGAATAGAGGGGTTCAATGTCATGAATGTGAAAGGTTTAGACACATTAAAGCAGAATGTCCCACTTATCTGAAGAAACAACCTAAGGGGTTGGCTACCTTGTGGCATGAAGAGGAAAGTGAAAGTGATGATGAGACAACAAAACCTGTAACTGCTTTAACTGGAAGATGGGCATCTGATGTAGAGTCCTGTGATAAAGACACTCCTTATGCTGAACTAGTTGTTTCCTACAAAGACTTGTGCATTAAAAGTGAAAAACAACAGGAAACTATCTCTCAACTTAAGTATGAGAAGGAAGAGTGTTTGTCCAACATCTATAGTCTGCAAGATAAGGTGACCATGTTGACCTCCAAACTTGAAAATATGACCAAGTCTATAAGAATGTTGAATAATGGTTCTAACATGTTAGACGTGATTCTTTAAGTTGGACAAAGGGATGGTGACTTAAGAGGCATAAAGTTTAATAATCAAATCCTGAAAGGAGACCCTAAGGCTACAAAACTCATTCCAACTGGAAGGGTGAAGGAGCCAAGGATGTTAGAACAATTATCTCAACATCAAGATAGATATAAGTGTGGTAAAAAGGGAAGCAAGGCCCAACAGTGGAGATGTCATTACTATGGTAAATTTGGCCATATCAAACCTTTTTGTTTCAGACTGTATAGATATCTTAGGTCTTGTGTTCAGCCCAAGGTTAATAATAAAGCAATGAAGAATACAAAGAAGTGGGTTCCCAAAGAAACTATCAAGTCAATTATTATTCATACTTCTCTTAGAGCTTTTGCTAGAGAAGACTGATACTTTGATGGTGGGTGTTCTAGACACATGACTGATATAGAGAACTTCCTGGTCAACATTAGGTCACACTCTACTAGTTATGTCACTTTTGGGGATGATGCAAAAGGAGAAATTCAAGGAGTCAGAAAACTAGCTTGTGCAAGCTCTCCTAGTCTTGAGAATGTGCTTCTTGTAAAAGGATTGACTGCCAACTTGATAAGCATAAGTCAAATGTGTGATCAAGGATTAAAATTTAACTTCACTAAGTCTGAATGTGTGGTCACTAATGAGAAAGATAAAGTTCTGATGAGAGGAGTCAGATCTAAAGAAAATTGTTACTTGTGGACACTACATTCAACAAAGAGTTCTTATATATTCCTACTATCTAAAGAAGATTAAGTTCAACTATGGCACCAAAAACTTGGTCATTTGCATCTGAGAGGGATGAAGAAGATTGTATCAGTAGAAGCGATTAGAGGAATTCCCAAGCTCAGGATAGAGGAAGGAAAAATTTGTGGCGAGTGCCAAATTTGAAAACAAACCAAGATGTCCCATTCCAAGGTGCAACATCTTACTACTTCAAGAGTGTTGGAACTTTTTCACATGGATTTAATGGGCCCCATGCAAGTTGAGAGTCTTGGTGGAAAGAGGTATGCTTATGTTGTTATGGATGATTTTTCAAGATTCACCTGGGTGCATTTCATCAGAGAAAAATTAGAGGACTTTGAAGTATTTGAGGGATTATGCCAACAGCTTCAAAGAGAAAAAGAAAGCAAAATTGTCAGAATTATAAGTGACCATGAAAAGGAATTTGAAAATAGCAAGTTTGCTGATTTTTGCTCTTCCGTAGGCATCAGTCATGAGTTTTCTTCTCCCATCACTCCTCAGTAGAATGGAATAGTTGAGAGAAAGAATATGTCTCTTCAAGAATCTGCTAGGGTCATTGTCCATGCTAAGCATCTGCCATATCATTTTTGGGCTGAAGCAATGAATATTGCCTATTATATTCATAATAGAGTTACCTTGAGAACTGGTATTTCAACTACTCTTTATGAATTATGGAAGGAAAGAAAACCTACTATTAAGTACTTTCATGTCTTTGGAAGCAAATGTTATATTCTGGCAGATCGTGAACAAAGAAGGAAAATCGATCCCAAAAGTGATAAAGGGATATTCTTAGGCTACTCCATAAACAGAAGATCCTATAAAGTATTCAATATAAGAACCAAGATAATGATAGAATCTATTAATATTGTGATAGATGACTCAACTCTAGAGAAGCATACAGATGTTGAAGATGATGTTGAAACATCACCGCAGGTGACTGTTATAGAAGAAAATGATGTTGACAAGGACATCAACAATGATCTTGTCATTGTGGAAAATGATGACAATCAGGAAAATAAAGGGCCCTCTATCAGAATTCAGAAGGATCATCCTAAAGATCTCATAATAGGGAATCCTAATGAAGGGGTTATTACAAAATCAAGAAAGGTGATATCCAATGCTTGCTTTGTTTCAAAAATTGAACCTAAAAATGTGAAAGAAGCTCTAACTGATGAGTTTTGGATTAATGCCATGCAAGAAGAATTAGAGTAGTTCAAAAGGAATGAAGTTTGGGATTAGTTCCTAGACATGAGGGAACAATCATTATTGGCACATCGTGGGTCTATAAGAATAAGTCTGATGAAAATGGAGTGGTTACCAGGAACAAAGTTAGACTTGTGGCTCAAGGGTACACTCAAATAAAAGGTGTTGACTTTGATGAAACCTTAGCTCCAGTTGCTCGTCTTGAATCTATAATACTCTTACTAAGGGTGGCATGTTTGCTGAAATTCAGGTTGTTTCAGATGGATGTAAAGACTTCCTTCTTGAATGGGTTCTTGCAAGAGGAGGTTTATGTTAAACAACCAAAAGGATTTATGGATACCATTTTTCCAAATCACGTGTACAAATTGAAGAAGGCTCTTTATGGTCTAAAGCAAGCCCCTAGGGCTTGGTATGAGAGGCTGACATAATTCTTGGTCAGAAATGGGTATAGAAAAGGAGGAATAGATAAGACTTTGTTTGTTAAAGAAATGGATGGCATGCTCATGATTGCTCAGATATATGTAGATGACATTGTTTTGGTGGGATGTCAGACCAGATGTTCCAACATTTTTGTCAAACAGATGTAGTCTGAATTTGAGATGAGTCTAGTAGGAAAATTTACCTATTTTCTTGGTTTTCAAGTTAGACAAATGGAAGACTTTATTTTCATATCTCAAAGCAAGTATGCCAAGAACATAGTAAAAAAATTTGGCATGGAAAAGACCAGTCACAAAAGGACTCCTGCACTTACTCATTTGAAGCTTTCCAAAGATGAAAATGGGATTAGTGTGGATCAAAGTCTCGACAGAAGCATGATAGAAAGTCTATTATATCTGACTTCTAGTAGACCTGATATCACATTTGTTGTTGGGGTTTTTACTAGGTATTAAGCTAATCCTAAAGTTAGTCACATTAATTAAGTAAAGAGGATTCTAAAGTATGTGAACGGTACTTGTGACTATGGAATGTTGTACTAACATGGTTCTGATGCCATATTGGTTGGATATTGTGATGCTGACTAGGCCGGTAGTGCCGATGATAGGAAAAGCACATCTGGTGGATGTTTATTCTTGGGAAACAACCTTATTTCTTGGTTTAGTAAGAAGCAGAATTGGGTGTCTCTATCCACTGCTAAGGCTGAGTATATTGCAGCATGAAACAATTGTTCTCAACTAATTTGGATGAAATAGATCTTAAAGGAGTAGAATATCAAGCAAGATGTCATGACATTGTATTGTGATAACTTGAGTATTATCAACATATCCAAGAATCTTGTTCAACATAGTAGGACAAAACATATTGGCATCCGTGATCACTTTATCAGGGATCTTTTTGAAGAGAAAGTGGTAAGTCTTGAGCATGTTGCCACTAAGAAACAACTGGCTGATATTTTCACTAAAGCTTTGGATGCAAACGAGTTTAAGAAACTAAAAGGTGAACTAGGAATTTTCGTTGTTGAAGAATTATAGAAATTAGCCTTGACCATGCAGTATACAAGGAAAAGAAGAAAATGGGTGTCAAATTTATGGCTAAAAAGGGGGAGTAGTAGTGGTGATGATAGTGTTGATACTGTGAGAGGGAGAAAGTCTCAGGGTGTGAAGCATAAAAATGATAATTTCATTCTTAAGGTTTATTTTGTGTTGTTGGAGGCTTGTGTTGGTGGTGCTGGGATGTCATTCTATATGTTCTGACATCATTCCATTTTCTATTCTGGGAGAATTTATTTTCTCTGCAGTAGGTTGTGGTCTTAAGGGGGAGTTCTGCTACTAGGTGTGTGCTGCTTCTTATTGTTCTATGATGTCAGACTAGATGTCTTGACATTATGTGTAGTTGTGCTTTGCTAAGCTATGTAATTCATGGGGAGTTAGCTGTTTGTTGTGCTTGTGTTATTATGTTTTTTCTTATGATTTGGGTTTTTCCCTTGAGAGGGATGTGTGAACTTAGATAGTTCATATTTATTTGTTTTCTTGTGATTTTGGTTGTCCACTTGTAGGGGAGTATTATCTATGTTTGGCAGGGGAGTTATGAACTTGTCTGGTCTGTTGCTGCAAAGTTGCAGTTTGTATAAAGCTTACATGTTCTCATGTAGCTTGTGTTGTTCTGGTTGATCTGCAATGTCAGACTAAAATGTCTTGACATTGTGCTGTCTGGTGGGCTATATTTTCTTGAAAGTATTGGGTTTGTGGTTCTTGATGTCTGGTGTTTCTATTTTGATTTCGCTGTGTGTGCCTCTGGTATGTGCTAAGGTGGTTTTAGCCAAAATTTGCCAAAGGGGGAGATAGTAAGTTCTATGGTTTTTGAATTGGCAACATTTTGGTAAAACATGATGCCAGCAAGATGTTAAGCTAGATGTTTTATCGTGACAATCAGACATCATGTTCAGCATGATGTTTTTGACATGTGCCAGGACATGTTATACCAGTAGTCTAGAGCTGGACTGTTTTGGTATTTTAGTGTGAGTTTTGAGTGTGTTTTAATTCACATGTTTGTGTTATCCAAGGAGGGATTTTTTGGGGACTTTTCTTGGCAGATTGTGTTGGTTTTCTTAAAAAGGATCATTGAGATTTTTTAGGAAACTTTGTATTTTGTTCCTATTATGTGTAGGAGATTATGCTTATGATTCAAAGCTGATTCCTGATGTGTTGCGCTTCAAGAGCCCAAGCCCACGAGGTCTGAAGACTATTTAAAGAGAAGACTTAAACCTATTGCAACTTGGACATTGCGTGTATCTTTAGGGTTTAGTGTGTTTTTATTTGTATGTCACTCTTGTATCAGGTGTGATGCATTGAGTTGACTAATTGTTCATTGTTAATTGTTCACTTTAATGCTTTTAAGCAATATTGTATTGTTCTTATATGAATCTTTTAAGCAAAACTAAGTATTGTAACTGGAAGGGTTGATACATCTATTTTGGATTGTTGTTGAATGGTCACGAGTTTGTGACTGGTAGGAAGTGAGGGGGGGATCTCATTCTAGAGGGTGTCTAGGTAGAAGTTGCAAAAGATAATGATTAGGCGAGAACTTGTAAATGGGGGAGTTTAGCTTTGAACTAATACTATCATAGTGAATTTCCTTCCTGACTTGGTAGCCCCCAAATGTAGGTTGAAATTCTGGTATGCAGATCACATGTGTTCCAAGAACATTGATCTCTGCTCAACAAGGATGAGGACAAACCATGGCCAATTTAAATTTCTTTAAATTGTCCCAATGTCATGACCAATGTCACGACCTCTGTTGTGACATCTGCAGTCTGTCATACTATTTATCTAACCATTTAAAGTACAAAATTATAAGTGCAGAAAGATAAATAACACAGTAATTGTTCACCCAGTTCGGTATCAACAACACCTACATCTGGGGGCTACCAAGCCAGGGAGAAAATTCACTATTAATATAATCAATTCAAAGCCAAACCTCCAATTTGCACTTCTCACTTAATCTCCACCCAATGACACTTCAGCCTAGAGACACTCTAGTACCTGAGTATACCCATTCACTCCCCATCAATCACTCAACAGTGATATCAAACAATTACAAAAACAGTATGAAGAGACATTTCATACACACCTTGATCTTGCTTCACAGCTTTGATCAAGGAACTCACAGACTCTTGCTTCACAGCTTCGAGTGAGACACATCCTAGAATCTACCTAACCAAAACAATCATCCACTAGATAATTGCTTGGATTACAAGTATTCCTAAACAGACTTTGCACGTGAAGAACAACCCTCTTCACTTACAATTATGTCTACCATAATGCATCATACAATGCAAAGGGTGACTTACACACAAGGGACTCTCAAACCCTAGACTTCTATTTTACACTCTGATTTTTCTTGATGTGAGTGCTTGCTTTTCTTCTGCTTCTGCTCCTCCTTTTATAGTCGTGCAGACTGGGCTTGGGCTGTACAGAAGTAACAAATATTAGTTTTAATAAATCAAAACTAATTTCCACAATTCAAGGTGCTGTCCAATTAGGTCATGGCATGGTCAACATTTCCTTGAATCTCTCCTGAGATAACTCAGAAGTCATAACATGTTTCCTGATATTTAGCCTGATATAAATCAGGTATCATACCAGAAAAACAAACTCATCCCGTCTGATGTCATACGATCCATGTCATGACATTCAGTATGACATTCAGCTTCACTTCCTCTTAGCTGACCAGCTTGCTCGACTGAACACTTCTGCAGACTCTTAATCATGACAGTCATGGTTTCTCCAATCTTCTGTAGAATAATATTAGAACCAAGATTCCTAAAAGGTCTCTAAGATCCTTTTATTAATACCAATACTATCTGTTCTTGTTCATAATCCATCTCCTTGACATATCAACATGATCTCATTAATCCAAACGAGTTCTGTCAAGAGATATACACTGGCAGCTCCTTCTGTTGTCATGCAATTATGTCTTGCAACTAGGCCTTGCTTAAAACACATGACAACACACCACAACTCACACTATTGTGGTTACACACCTCACACTACCTGTGAGGAACTTCAAAACAACTTAACTTGTTGTGGCTGCACACCTCGCACTGCCTGTGAGGAATTAGGCTACTGCTAACCCATAGTAGTGCATGTTGTGCCAGACAGCTATGTCATTACTTTGGTAATGACATCCATGACAGCTGTTCTTTCTTCAGCTCCTGCTTGCTCTTGCTGCACTCGACCTTGATATCAGCCACTACTAGCTCCTGTTGCACATAGCTCCTGCTACACCAGATGTAATGACATCCACATGACATCATCTTTGTTATCAGCTCCTGCAAGCTTATCAGCTCCTGCAATCTCCTGTTGTTTCTCACACATGACAACAGTTAGATGTCTTGATGGATATCACGACATTCAACATGACTTTCACATTAAAACACTCCACAACAGTTCTTTCACCAGCTCCTGCTTGCTTCTTTGCCGATGTCATAACTATGGTAATGACATCCTGCTTAACATTTGTGCATAATCTTGTTTTACCACAATTTAGCCAATCATAAAACCATGGACAGTTCTATATCATAGAACCATGGAACTAACAAACTCCCCCTTTGGCAAATTTTGGCTAAAATAGCTTAAGAGCTTATCAGGGCATCCTGCAGTAGTTTACACAAACTATCATGCTCCCCCTTGATAGCTGCATCCAACATGGAAATAACAATGCTTTTCCTTATCAGCAGCAGTATTTTATCTTTTTCTCCCCCTTGGTTTAGTCAAAACTTTGACAACAAATGGAGTACTTGATCATACACAAGATGCTTGACTGCACCACTTCAACAGCTACACACCCAGGCAGGTACACATCTTCCCCTGCAGCATAAACATTGCTCCCCCTGAAAAGGAGAACCCAACCATATGAAGATTTACACCAAAATCTTCATTTTCACACACTGGAAACAGAGGTGGTTGTAGGATTACTATCTGGAAGATTTCTCAGATTTAGCTTTGGCAGAAAATCTCCAAGATGTCAGAGTGAACATCCTTCCATATACACAAGATCAAGGTTGCTGATGTCTTGATCTTTATCTTCACCAGTCATATAGTACTTGATAGAGGCCCAAATACCTGACTTGATTCATAGTCACCTAATGACAGGCCCAACAGGACTACCCTGTCATCTTTACCATGAGCTTGGAGTAGTAACCCAATGTCACAACCTCTTGTGTGACATTCCACCTTCACAAAACTCAAATTGTTTGAACCCACAAACAATTTTGATACATAGCTGCACTCTTGCAGCAACAGATCCTGGATAGAAGTATAACTCCCCAAATTAAGGGTACCCAGTGCACATGAATGGAAAACATAAGACGCATCTTCATGTCTTCAAGAACTCATTCTCTGTTCAACCCACATGTTGAACGTATTCATATACACCATGCTTGAACCACAAGCAATTAGTACTTCCATTAAACAGAAGCTCTCCCCCCATCTTTGATAACAGTTGCTCCAAGATCACTACATCATCTCTCATGACCAACTCTATGCTCATACAGAAGGCACCAAACTGATTCACCTCTTCCTAGAGTTACTTGTAGCAGAAGAGACCCTTCTCCATAAGTATTTTGGACCTAGGCTGAGTACAAGATAGACACCGCACATGGACTTTATCAGAATGCACTCAATACCTTCACATCATACTCCAAGACAGTCCTTTTACCTCATCATTCTCCCGTATGACAAGATAGAGTACTTCTTAGCCAAGAAGTGAATCACAAGTTCCACAAGAGATCTTCACATATCAGATGGTTCATATCACAGACGCATCATCCCATGGTTCTTTATATGCCCATACTGGACTTACTGCTGCCTAGTAATCCAACTGAAGATCTTCACAGCTCCACCAGCTTGATCAAATACCTCTCCACAAGAAGGTAATCTTCTATACACAGCTTAGGGCTTCTACCAAAAGCTCCAATATGTGAACAGAAATCGATCCTCCTTTGGTCTTCAACCAATTACCCTTCTGCACATGAGTAATTAGTTCCAAGCATGAACAGTCCCAGAACCTCTGTGGTCTTCAAATAACTACCCTTCTGCACAAGAATAGATCTCTAAAGGCACACTACTTAAACAACCAAATGCCACTGTTTGTTCATTCAACATTTTTCATAGCTCTAGAAAGTCTGCTAATCCACTAGGCCACTTTGATCTTCACATTCTTCTTGCTCCAAAGCAAGGTATCTACTCCTTCACACAGCTCCTGCAAACTGCATGAGATGAAGTATTACTTCCATTCACACCTGAAAAGATCAACTTATCTTCAAATGATGTGCCACAACATCACTTGAGGCCTTTGAAGTTCCTGCTTGATGTCACAACTTTGGTTAAGACATCAAGCGGGAGAGTTCAGGCTGTCATTCTGCCACTTAGAAGATTCTCTTTAATTAGTCAGAACAAGAGAACATAGGCTTGACATCCAGTTGGAGTAGACAACCTCAATCCTGCTTTGTTGTACCACAACAATTACCTTGAAGTGCATATGCTTCATGAAACTCCTCTTTAGAGAAACCAAACATGCCAAAGCTTGATTCTTTTAGGGAGAAAGGATCACACAAGTCTTTACAAAAGGATTCCCGCTTTTCTTAAGTAGAGACTTCTTCAGAATATCAGAGATAACTGCCACTTATCCTTGACCTCCAAGCTGAGCAAGGTCATATGCTCCTATGCACTTAGATCAGAAATAAACTAACCTAAGCAGTGCTATCACCAACACCATCTTCTAGATAAGTTTCTTGCCAAGATACTCTCTAGCTAATAGATCAGGTGCTTTTAGTAGAAACTAGAACATAACTGTTGCACTCCAATACTCTTATAGAGCAGATTGTCTTCATCTTTATTCTCATCAACACTCCATTCTAGCCTTAGTTTCTTGCCAGGAAACTTTCACACCAGCTGCGCTCCAATAGGCTGATTCAAGAGACTGTCTTCATCTCCACTTCCATCAGCACTTCATTCTAGCCTTAGATTATTGCCAAGCACTTTACTAGAATAAAGACAGATCCAACTTTATTTTTATTGATTCATTCCTTGAATCAACAGGATTCTGCACAATCTCTGCTGATGGGATGTCTCAACATTTGTTTGAACATCATATCCTTGACTAAACCAAGCATATCAGAGCCTGATGCTTGTGCAACAACTAAGGAGACAACTTGATCATCAACTAAGGATAATTCATTAAATATTTGAGAGTATTTCAAACAACAATGAATCTTAAATCCTTGTAACAAATCCTTCTCTGAACTTCATGGATAATCAATTAAATACATGTGTAGACCACAAATAGCAATTGATCTTAAATCCACACATCTTCAGGAATACCAAGGCTTAAACATCAAGACTGCCACCCTTGACTCAACCTCTCTATGACTTCCTCTGCTGATAGAATCCTTTGCAGGTCATGAGTGGTGAAAATAAATCACCTCCCACTATCTTCTCTACATAGCATCCAGCAAACTGTAGAACACAACAGAACAGTCCAGGCACACAACCAAACACAGCTGCAGGCACCATCTTCCAATCATCTACACAACTGCCACCGTCATGCATCAAACTGAATATAGGTCAATCATCTTCCAGGGGCATCAGAGTTCTTTTATCAGAGAAATATGCAGCGGAACCACCAAAAGAACATGCCTTACATAAGATGTCTGATCATCCAACAGGCCATAGGCTAGAAGTAGCCACTCTTCCTTTGGCATAACATACAGCTGGTCATAAAGCTCCTATATCAAAGGGCACAATAGCAATTACAAGCTTCTCTTTAGCTCCATAAGCAGTAGCTCAAACATTCAGCAAGATCAGCAACTCAGCTACAGCTTTACCTTGTTCTAAAACACCAGAAAGTATCTCCCAAGATCTCATCCAGAACAGATAGGATGCCTGCTCTGATACCAATTGAAACTCTGGTATGCAGATCACATGTGTTCCAAGAACATTGATCTCTGCTCAACAAGGATGAGGACAGACCATGGCCAATTTAAATTTCTTTAAATTGTCCCAATGTCATGACCAATGTCACGACCTCTGTTGTGACATCTACAGTCTGTCATACTATTTATCTAACCATTTAAAGTGCAGAATTGTAAGTGCAGAAAGATAAATAACACAATAATTGTTCACCCAGTTCGGTATCAACAACACCTACATCTGGGGGCTACCAAGCCAGGGAGGAAATTCACTATTAGTAGAATCAATTTAAAGCCAAACCTCCAATTTGCACTTCTCACTTAATCTTCACCCAATGACACTTCAGCCTAGAGACACTCTAATACCTGAGTATACCCACCCACTCCCCATCAATCACTCAACAATGATATCAAACAATTACAAAAACAGTATGAAGAGACACTTCATACACACCTTGATCTTGCTTCACAGCTTTGATCAAGGAACTCACACACTCTTGCTTCACAGCTTCAAGTGAGACACAACCTAGAATCTACCTAACCAAAACAATCATCCACTAGATAATTGCTTGGATTACAAGTATTCCTAAACAGACTTTGCACGTGAAGAATAACCCTCTTCACTTACAATTATGTCTACCACAATGCATCATACAATGCAGAGGGTGACTTACACACAAGGGACTCTCAAACCCTATATTTCTATTTTACACTCTGATTTTTCTTGATGTGAGTGCTGAAGGTGAGAAAATACTTAGAAGGGGGGTTGAATAAGTATGAAGATAAAAACTTAGAAGTAAAAACTCAAGTATTTTTATCCTGGTTCATTGAACTCAACTACTCCAGTCCACCCTTTCTAGAGTGATTTGCCTTTCTCAATCAAGGACTTAATCAACTATTTAATCAACTGATTACAATAGTAAGCACTAAGAACAACTATTCAAAGTCTTCTCAAGAACTACTGATCCTAACTGGATCTTCTTAAGGTTTTCTTATAATCAAATGTAATAATAAATACAAGTGTTAAGATGCTTCTAATAAAGCTTTATCACAACTGTGATTTTTTCACTTAAGATTAAGAACAAAGAAATAATTCTAGAAAGAATATATGAGTTGTATGAGAGCTTTGATAATGAATTCTTTTCAAGTGATTCGTCAACTGAAGAAGATGAGCGGAGACTTGCTTTTATAGGCACAGTGATCCAAGAGTTTTTCACGTTGAGAAGAGTGTCCCAAAAGGTCTGAGCCTTTTTTGTCTTCACATCAAGTGACCTTTCCTAGAAGAAGAAAGCACAGAGAAATCCTTTTTGTCTGTGTTCTTGTGTCTAGCATAAATAAGGAAAGAGTCGTTTGGATATTCCAACGGATATAATCTTTGAATTCTTCTTCAATAATTTTCAGCAAGAATCATCAGAGTCTAATTTGATCAGAGCCTTCTGATGTTGATCAGAGTTTTGTTGGATCAGAGTCTTTGCAGCAAGTGTGCTTTTAGCATGTATAAGTTCAGAGCAGAGTTTTGAGTCAGATTCTCAGTACTAGCAGTGTTAGTACTATCAGAGTCTTCTGAAGTAACTATGCTTGAAAACTCTTCATACAAAATTCTTCATTGGTTCAGATGCTTCTGACTTGCTTCAGATTCTTCTGGAGCTTCTGCTTCAGATCCTTCTGGAGGCAACGCTCAGAATCTTCTGATGGCAGCGTTCAGAATCTTCTAAGGAATGCTTCTGATGCTTTAGAGCCTTGCATATTTCTTATGTTCAGATCTGATTTGCTTCTGGAGTGATATTTATTTTAATATCTGCAGCAAACATTCTTAAGCAAATTTTAGAGTCTATAATTCTTAATTACAAAATTTCATAATAGTTATCATCAAAACATAGAGATATTATTAAGAACCAATCTGTGTTCTAACAAGTGCTTGCTTTTCTTCTGCTTCTGCTCCTCCTTTTATAGTCGTGCAGACTAGGCTTGGGCTGTGCAGAAGTAACAAATATTAGTTTTAATAAATCAAAACTAATTTCCACAATTCAAGGTGCTGTCCAATTAGGTCATGGCATGGTCAGCATTGCCTTGAATCTCTCCTGAGATAACTCAGAAGTCATAACATGTTTCCTGATATTTAGCCTGACATAAATCAGGTATCATAACAGAAAAACAAACTCAGCCCGTCTGATGTCATACGATCCATGTCATGACATTCAGTATGACATTCAGCTTCACTTCCTCTTAGCTGACCAGCTTGCCCGGCTGAACACTTCTGCAGACTCTTAATCATGATAGTCATGGTTTCTCCAATCTTCTGCAGAATAATATTAGAACCAAGTTTCCTAAAAGGTCTCAAAGATCCTTTTATGAATACCAATACTATATGTTCTTGTTCCTAATCCATCTCCTTGACATATCAACATGATCTCATTAATCCAAACCAGTTCTATCAAGAGATATACATTGGCAGCTCCTTCTGTTGTCATGCAATTATGTCTTGAAACTAGGTCTTGCTTAAAACACATGACAATACACCATAACTCACACTGTTGTGGTTGCACACCTCACACTGCCTGTGAGGAACTTCATCACAACTTAACTTGTTGTGGCTGCACACCTCACACTGCCTGTGAGGAACTAGGCTACTGCTAACCCATAGTAGTGCCTGTTGTGCCAGACAGCTATGTCATTACTTTGGTAATGACATCCATGACAATTGTCCTTTCTTCAGCCTCTGCTAGCTCCTGCTTGCTCTTGCTGCACTCGACCTTGATGTCAGCCTCTGCTAGCTCCTGTTGCACATAGCTCCTGTTACACCATATATAATGATATCCACATGACAACATCTTTGTTATCATTTCCTGCAAGCTTATCAGCTCCTGCAATCTCCTGCTGTTTCTCACACATGACAGCAGTTAGATGTCTTGATGGATTTCACGACATTCAGCATGACCTTCACATTAAAACACTCAACAACAGTTCTTTCACCAGCTCCTGCTTGCTTCTTTGGCGATGTCATAACTATGGTAATGACACCCTGCTTAACATTTGTGCAGAATCTTGTTTTACCACAATTTAGCCAATCATAGAACCATGAAA
Source organism: Lathyrus sativus (assembly GCA_963859935.3). Taxonomy (NCBI): domain Eukaryota; kingdom Viridiplantae; phylum Streptophyta; class Magnoliopsida; order Fabales; family Fabaceae; genus Lathyrus; species Lathyrus sativus. Next base: position 645,795,530 of record OZ012739.1, read on the forward strand.
TCTTGTTTTACCACAATTTAGCCAATCATAGGTAACATTGCACTGAACTGGGTTAACAAGTACTGATGTTATTTATCTTTTTGTCATTTATTTTTCTGCATATTTATAAGAGAACAAATTGTTTTGATCCCAATGTTGTGACATCTGTCTCGACATCAGGTATCTACGTGTTAGAATTTCAAATATAAAGAAAACAGTAAATGAGGGGGGGGGGGGGAGATTCAGTATGCAGTGCGAAAAACAAAATAAGAGTTTTAAAACAGAATTACAAAAGCGGTCAGGTTGTGTATCAAATCCCCTAATTCTCTATTATTGACATTTGATGCCTTGTATGAATGATCTTATCGCTATAATCCCACAACGAATTAACAAAGTCATTATAACCGATCCCTCGCGAAATGACTCACTAGTCACTACTCGGAGCTTCCTATCCCTAGTTCACCAGTGTAAGTAGAATTAGCCGATTTACAAAATGTTAAATCCCTTTGCCACTACTCGTGGTCTTTTATTCCTAGTCAACCAGAGTAAGTATCACAATTGCCTTAGGTTCAACACATAGGCTAAGGGTCAATAATCCCTATGTGTCCAAAATCAATTTAACAGAGTATCTCAAATAAAATGTTTTAAGAACAAGATACAATTGCATGAAATTATAGATCAAAGCATTCATACAAAGTCAAATCAACATATAATCCAATAATATAGAAAAAGGTTCTAACACACAACCTAACCTAGATGAGTTTAGCTACTCATATTCAAATTACAATAACAATTGAAATAAGGAGAATAGAATATGATTTCCCTTGAAGGTTTGATCTACAATGGCTTCCAATGCTCTCAAAATCACCCTTGATGTTGTAAAAACCGTCCTTTAGATTCCAAAATTCGTAACCCTTACAAAAGTGCAAAACTTCCCCTTAAAAAGAGCTCAAAACGGGTCAAAATGTATTAGAAAAAGTCCAGAAAAGGCAACATCGTGGGTATTATATATGTATCACGTGCGATGCAGCTAATACATATCTATCACACGCACGATGTTATGCATGATTATTCTAGTAGCTGCACGCTTTTGCTCCCTTTTCAACTGATTTTTAACCAAGTCCAATTTCTACACCCTTATCTATTTTTTCCCTCATTCTTTTGTCTTTCTTCCCCATTTTTGCTCATGTTTCTCTTGTTTTTCTCTGATTCTTCGTCTAATTTCATGCAATGACAAACTGTCATCACAACCCCAAACTTGAATCGTTACTTGTCCTCAAGTAACTCGCATTCAACTGCACATTTTAACAGAATACAAGTTGCACAATAACAATTGAACATTTTTGGACAGGTTAAGCCATTTAATCGGGTAAAATTTATTTCAAAATTTGACCACCTGCTGTATTTTTCCGAATCGTATATTTTTTATTGATCACTTTGGTGTATTCATTTTATTTTTCTGAACACTTTGATACCAGTCCAATTGTTCGTTTTTTTACCGTCTTTTATTTCTATTTTTAATTAACAATTATTTAAGTTAACTAGATTTTCATTTTTAAATTCATTTATATAATTTTTTTCTTTTTAATATTTAAAGTTGTTTTTATCTTTTTTATAGAAATACTTGTTAAAGTTTATAAAAGTTATTTTTGGTCTTAATTTTTGTTTATGAAATACCAATATAGCATGCATGCACCCCCATAAAACACTGCGTACACCTGCTATCACCCTCATGTCACGTTAACCTACTCTCTGACTTACAATTCAAAAAAAAAAAAAGAACATAAAACGAAAGCAATGTATCATGCGCACGAGACCATTCTCCTCATCCTTTTTTTAGATAGTACATAACACACACACACCTGAAGACAAAACCTTTATCTTATTTTCCTTAGAAACACACTTCATCATTTCTAGATACACTCACCATAAATTACCAACATAATTCCTGTATCACTCTCATCGATTTTCAAAAAAAGGAAGAAAGAAAAACTACATTTGTAAAGCCATTTTCTTTCATACCACACTACATCCATAACACATAAGCCTTCATCTTTCTCCACCTATATTTTCACAGAGATCCACTCTTTTTTTAACTTGTTTTCTTTTCATAAAAACTGACCCTCACAATATTAAACAAGAAAAGATCCTCTCTGCTCTCATGTTTCCTACACACAAAAACAATCCTTGGGTCAAATCCCATATCCCCATCATTAACCACAAGAACAACTCTTCACCATCCTCGCCACCGTGTAAAACCAAACCACATAATATTCTTTCTCCATACTCACCTTCACATTCAATTTCCTCTTCTCCCTTACCAACAAACTACCTTGTTTCTCCAAAGAATGAACATAATACATTGCTGCCGATCTCTTCCTTCTTAAAGGATAACTAACCTCACCACAAATCATTACAAAACTATTCACAAAATTCAAAAAGGAGAACAAAGCTTTAATAACATCAACTCCAAGAAAAAATAAGAAAGAATAAGAGATGATTTAGAGTGAAGCAGATCCGAAAAGTTACAACGTCACGTCTCCACCGCAAACCGCAATCAACCGGAGCTGCACCGTCCGACAGAAAATCGCACACCGGGCACACACCACCACCAGCAGTACACGTGCGTGAAATTCCTCTGTTTGTTTTCGGATTCAACTACGGCTCGGCTCACCGATATGCGTTGTGTATGCCACTTTCAAAAGACAAAAGGAGGAAAAGCTTTTGAATTGCTGTTACTATAAGTATTACTACCTTTTCTTTTGTTTTTATTATTATTATTATTATTATTATTATTATTATTATTATTATTATTATTATTATTATTATTATTATTATTATTATTATTATTATTATTATTGTTGTTGTTTATTTTATTTATTCATTTATTTTTGCTTTTAAACCATATCATGTGCCGCTCAATGTTGGTTGGTTCACTTGGTTGCTTTTAGAGTTTTTTTTAAGACGTTTACTATATGAAGTATATCGCCCCCATTGTTTCCTTTTCTATTCATTCTATTTATTTATTTATTTTTTATTATTATTATATTTATTTCTCTAAGTTTATCTTTTTAGTTTATATATGTAAATGTATTTTTTTTTCTGTTTTAAAGTATATATACATTTTTTAATGTTAATTTGCTAGTATATTACACTATATATATACATTACATTAGTCTGTTGTGTATGTATATATTACTTTTTTGTTTTAGCTTTTATATATTACACTATATTTGTTTTTTATTATTATTTTAGTCAACATTTTACAATAATTTGTTTTAGATTAAACATTTTAATATTTTTTTAATTAGAGTTTTTCACCAACTTATTTTATTTTTAGATTAAAGTTTTTATAATTTGTTTTATTTTTTAGATTAGAGTTTTTTATATAATTTATTTTTTAAATTAGAGTTTTTTGGCATGGGCCTTAAGCTTAGGTTTAGAATGTTTGCATCTCTATTGGGTTATTAGTAGTAATTTATTTGTCTAATTAAATTAGTTAATTATATTTAATTAATTATTTGTCTTTTTAATTTGAATAGTTAAAAGTACTTACTTATAGATTTTAACTTAATCGTTGTGTGTTTTTGAACATGTAGAATAATGAAATAATGTTAACTCTGTAGAGTTAGTCAAAGTCATTGTTAAAACTTAATTCATATTATACCATAATATGCACTTTTAGCTTTGGCTATTTATAAGAAGGATAGTGTGCAACAAATATTTCTTGTTTCTAATTATTTAAGTTAATTTAGCTAACATTCAAAAAAAAAAAAACAATTTTATTAGTTATCTTCGGTTAAATCATGTTCTTTTTTTTCTTCTTCTAATTTATTAATAATATTAAAAAAATGTAAACATATGTTTTAATTATTAATTATTTTAAATATTTTTATTTAATATGATTAATTAAATTATTAATTAATCTTAAATATTAATATTTAATTTGATTAATAACTTTTTTACTGTCCGATTCTATTTTGCGACTTGCTCGTTTCCATGTCTTGAACTTGCTTTCTCTGATTTGTTTATTCACGATGTTTTAGCGTGAATGCATGTTATTTTACCACGATACTTTGTTGTGAACGTGTTGTTGATTTTATTCGCGATACTTTGCCGCACATCTTTATTTGTTGATTACATGATGCTTTTCCGTGTACTTCTGTTGACTTTTTATTGTCTAATTACCATGATGTTCGTATTCTGTGATATCTTACATGTCTGACCATACACGATGTTTTGTCGTGCTCTCTCTGTTTATTTTGCACGATGTTTTGCCGTGCACTTTTTCTTTATTTTACGCGATGTTCTGCCGTGTGTGTTGTACTTCCTGCTTATTGATGTTCACGCGATGCTTTGCCACGTATCTTTGTCTGTTGATTACATGATGTTTTTCCGTGTATTTTTGTCTGCTAATTACATGATATTTTTTCGTGTATTTCTGTGGACTTTTCACTGTCTGATTACCATGATGTTTTGCCATGGGTGTTCTGTGTATTTTTGTCTATTTGACTGTACATGATGTTTTTGTCGTGTACTATGTTTATGCTTTTACTTACCTGCCATTTATATGATGTTCTTCCGCGTATCTGTGTACTACGGTTGCTCTAACTTTATATTAAAGGATACGAAGGTATAGGATTGTGAAATCCTAGCGAGCTACCTTTTTCTTTTTCCATCTTTTCTCTTTTCTTTATCCATCCTTATCTTTAGCAAACGATTTAGCCAAAACACAAATATTTCAAGAGGTTCCTGTAGAGTATTATAGATACTTAGGGTGCTAGTACCTTCCCTTAGTATAACCTGTACATGCCAAATATATTTTAAACCGAGTTGTGTAGCTGGACAAGGTTAAGCATGAACTAGACTACGGTAGTAAGAAAGGTCGAGCAATGCAGACAGCTAGGCAAGTATCTCTTATAACCCAGACCAGTCACATAACACGACTCCCACCAGCCGAGCTCCTACAAAGTCGAGTACAGACCCCATCAACTCGGTACTTACGCTAGACATGAGCTCAACCAGCATACCAACAATTGTAATGGTGACGACGCATCAACGCGGACGTTACCAGAGCTTCAAAGCTTATATTCATGAAGGGGAGTTACAACAATGATGGTTGTGTAATGTCAGAAGGCCAAGAGACCTCTCTTAATGGCATATCTTAATGGGAGACTATAAAATGGGCTCCCACATGAGGGATAAGCAAGATAAAATCATCTTGAGACAATACACAACACAAGTGTAGCTCTCAAATCTCCAAATATCCCTAACAATATAGACGTCATAGTTCTTCTTGTCCAGTACAAGGGGAATTAACACTTTTGGTGTATCTAACCATTTTTGGCTAGAACATTTGGCGCCCACCGTGGGGCCTAGGTAAAACTCTCCCAGGCCACAACTTATACTAACAACATGTTGTCGCTACTGCGAAAATCGGCGCCGGCTATAACAGAAGAGTCGCCACCGTGCGTTATTTATCCCACAAGAGGGAAAGGAAATGCTCAGAGTAAACCTAACGCAAAGAGGGAAAGGAATGGTCAGTGCAACCAAATCCTGGATTCGGGAGTCAGTTACGCAAGGGGAAGGTATTAGCACCCCTCACGTCCGTCGTACTCGACGGGATCCACGCTTGTTTTCTATCTAGGGTATGTTTATCTATCTACTCTAAATGTCTGGGTTAAAAAAGAAAAGAAAATGACTCAGCAAAGTATCGCACTTTATGCCTACGTATTCCCGCCTGGAACGAGAAATCAGAGTCAACGTAGTTCGCCTAACTACGGGTAAAGGGGGGAAGGTTGCTCGTCGAGATGTCGCATCTCGTGCCTACGTACTTTCATACGGCATGAAAGATCAGAGCAAACGTAGTTCGGGCTACGGAAGACACAAGCTTGTCTGACAGTTTTTTATCTCCTTAAGAAAGGGTTTTCCTGATTAAAGGTCCAAGAGGACAAAAACAGAGTTTGAATGTTTGTTTTAGTCTTTTACGAAAAAACTGTTTTTTAGGATGTTTGCAATCTCAGTCGCACTAGAGACTATGACCCAGGAGTGAACGCTTCGTATGTCACCCAAATGGTACCACACTAACATCCAGGTTACTGGAGGGAGACCCTCCACCAACCTTTTCCCAGATAGCTTAAGGCTTGTAACGCACGACTTCAATTAACCTTATTACTGTGTTTTTGAATTGTTTTGAGATGAGAAGAGAAAGACACCCTAAAACTATGGTTGAAAGGGGAATCTACCTACAATTATCATGCATGGGTCAAAACCTAATGTCTGTCATAATTCCCTCTTGCACAGAGGGAATCAGAGATCCTAGGGGAAAACAACAAAAGAAAACAAGCAGTAAACATTAAACAGTAAAATGCATGCTATGCAACAGTACAAGCAAGGCAAGGGAGTCCAGCTCAAACTCCAATCTAAGAAAACAACAGGCAAGAGGAGACAAGCTCCACCTTAAACCTAGAGGTAATCAACACAAGTAAACAGACAATACAACAAAAGAAAAGAAGCAGAGGAAGCAGCAACAACAGTCTTCAGCAGACAGCAACTTCAATACTCAACAGCAGCAGCTCTACACAACAAATCCTCTTGACAACAAAAGGCTCCATCCTCAAGCCAGCTTCTATCTTCAAGCCTCATCAAACTTCATCTTCAAGCTCTAGCAAGCACACTCCAAGCAGAGGAAAAATCACTAAGATCAAGGTTGCAATGTTGGAAACCAAATGAAAACCAAAGGAAATCATCAAGTACCAACATTGAAATGGAAAGGCATCCTCAAAGTTCTACTCAACTATGGGCATACCACACATCCCTCCAAAGGAGAGATGGAGTTTCCCTAGGAGGACTTTATATCATAGGATAGAATAGAATCACACAATGCATTCTATGTTTGATGAAAGAATCAAAACTAGTCCTAATGACCCTTCCTAAAACCCTAATTTCCTAAGCTCCTAAAAAACTCCTAAAAGAAAAGAAAGCTTCAACTCCAAGCTCTAATCTTCAAGATACAGAAGCTACACCAAGTCCAGAAGACCTATCAAAAAGGAATCCAAGCAAATCCAGCTCCAAGGTCACCAACAAAACCAAACAAACAAAGGCACACAAAACATAACACCACAAGCACAAGCAACTTGCAAAATACAAATAAAATAGAAAACAAAGTTGTAAAATTCTAATAAAATTCCTAAGGGAACAAACATGTTTGAAAAACCTAGGGTTAAAATATTAAAGCCTAATTCAACTTCTAAGTCACCTAAATAATTTCTAGATTGAAGGGTATCAAGGTGATCCACAAGTTTGGGAAGTCTCTAATCTCAACCCCTAAAACAGAACCTAAAGTTGTTCTAAAATTCCAACAAAAATCCTAAGGGAACATGGATATCTACCCTAAAACATACTAAAAAATTAAAGCCAGATTAAATTGGAAGAACAAAATTCAACAAGACAGATGATCAAATATGCAAAATTAAGAGAATTAAACAAAATAAGAAAAATCAAATTAAATTGAAAAATGCATGAAAATGAATTTTATTGATTTCAGAAAATCACAAATTCTCTCAAGATCATGGAGATATTTTTAAAATAATTTTTGGATCAAAATTGAATTTATTGTGATTTTTTGAATCAATATAGCATTTAAAATAAACAAAATGAATAAAAGAAAATAAAAACTCAGAATAAAACATGAGCCACAGGATGCGTGGACTGGTCAGCTAATCCAAGAGCCAGGAGCGTGACACCTCATTTAATGAAACTGCATCGTTTTGGACTCTAAAAAGTCCAACCTCAGATTAAAACACAGCCGTTGGATGAAGGGGAAAGTTTTTGGTCAAAGGCAGATCTGATGGTGCCAAGATCATCTTCTCCAAAACTCAGACTGGCCTGAGTGAGATTCAGTATGGTGGCCGGAGAAGACTCCGGTCGTCTTCTCTGGTGAGCAGGTGGTTGCAGGTGATCAAACATCAACAATCCTTACATCAATCTTTCTAGAATTTCATCAAGATCTCAAATCTCCTATTCATACATTCTAACTCTCCATAGATTTTAAATCACGAATCAAAGTTCAGAAATGTCATCCAAATCAAACATCACCAATTGCAAATCTAATGATACAAAAATGTTCCTCATGCTTAATACATCAAATTGATCTATCCAGTTCAACTTAATTCCTCATGATCAAGCTAAACCGTTCCTCATCAGAAATTACACATCACCTAAATTTGTCTCTAATTGTCCAAAATTCTGTCCAGAAATGATCTACTCCTTAACTAGATCCTAACCACATATGCAAATTGATCTACATCTTCCTACAATGGTGAGAAATTTTAAGGTTACATACCTGGTGTAGATCCACTAACAGAGGTAGCTAGAGCTTGATTCAACCTTCAAAACTCTCCAGAATCATTCAAGGATGCAAGAGAAAGATGTTGTAAGCTTCAATTTGCTCTGAATCAGCTTGGAACTCAAAACACGATTTCACTTCCTCCTTGGAATTTTTCAACTGCAACTTCAGTGTTCTTCACGAAATGAAATCCAAAATTAATCTGAAATCAATCCAATGAAAATATAGAATGTTTCCATGGGCTTTAGAAACTCAATTGAGGCCCAATCTAGCCAATCCAATTTTCTAATTTTCTCTTCACATGTGCAATGTAACAGTCACGAATTAGCCATGAAAATTGCTCTAGAAGCTTCCCTTTCAACTGCACATTGCCTTGTGAGTGTATTCAGACCTAAAAGAGTGCTTGAAATGCCTTGGTGAGTATTTTGGATGTGTGACTTGCAAATGAAGAAACCAAATGACAACTCATGAAAATTGACCTAAGCTCAAAAATCTGCTAATGCCAAAGTGTCTAGAATTCAATTTCCATTCAAAAAAATGTAGTTACTTGACATGTTTTGGTCCTTTAACTCAAAAAATCAATTTTCCCTCCTTAATCCATTTGAAAATTTCCCTTTTTGAAACCATTTCAAACCAAATCTTTCTATGAGCCCAATCAATCCACCATGACCTCTTGGCTAGCCTAAAAACCCCATTTTGAACAACTTTCATGTTGAAAAAAATTCATTTGCCAAGTGCAAGTTAGAGAGTTTGACCTATGATTGAAAATGACCTATAATCTCATTTTCCCAAAATACCCCTAACTTGTAAACCTCATAACTTGAGTTCTACAAATCAGATGGAAGACTTCTAGTACAATTTAGAAAGCTAAGATCATGGGGAACAACTTTCATGTTGGCAAAAACTTCAAGTGAAACCTCCTTCTAGGTTAAAAATAGCTTTGAAGTCAGATGATTTTCACAGACAAATTTCAGAGGCATCTGAGGACTTGTAACTTGTCTGGGCCATAACTTGAGTTCTATAAATCCCCTTGAGGACTTCTAGTGCTCAAATTAAAGGTATTGAGATGATTTACAAGTTTCATGTTGGTCAAAGATCCATTTTAAACGTTCATCTTGCCTTATGTGGTCTTGAAGTTAGGCACTAAACAGGGGATTTTACACTGAAACCCTAATTTAGCAACTTCCCACACTCTTGACTCTTCTTGACTTGATCATGGCACAACACCACAAATGTCTCATAATATCATTTCATGAATTCCATGACCTAAAAGTAGGCCTTTGATACTCTTCAATTGCCCAGTTGACCTAGAATTGATCCAGATGAAACACTAATTGCTTGCACCTCAACTGTGGCTCTTGCAATTGACACAATGACTTGATTAAACTCTCCCATGGCCCTCTAGGCATCCTATGAGCTCCATACACATCCTCTTCTCACATTCAACACTTCACAACCCTCTGAGGGTCTTCAGTTGATCCTCAAGTTAGAAGAAGATTCACACTCAAACATCTAAACCCTTAGGCACTCAAACCACCTCCTGATGACTTTGACAACTCCTCAATCTTGAATGAGACCTCTTGCTAGGCTTATCTTAAGAAGAAACACACTTGATCCCCTTCTATATGAATGATACCATGATATGCAAATGATATAACTATGCAAATGTTAATGCAAATGAAACATAAACCAGGTAAGAAAAGGTTGGGCAAATTTTGGGGTGCAACACATGTCTTCTAAAGGAGATCCTCTAGACATGGCTCAACTTCTAGCCATGATGAAGGCCACGCGTCAGCAGAATGAGACACTGCATGACATCATACAAGTTCTGCAACAACAAAGTCAGGTTGACGGTGACTATGAGGAAGAGGTTCTCGAGCTACAACCCCTTTCTCAAGAGATATGGGACGACCATGTCTCGGAAAACCTTAAAGCACCATCACTAGCCTCTTATGATGGGAAGACGGATCCTCAGGAGCATGTGTTGCACCCCAAAATTTTCCCAACCTTTTCTTAACTGGTTTATGTTTCATTTGCATTAACATTTGCATAGTTATATCATTGGCATATCATGGTATCATTCATATAGCAGGGGATCAAGTGTGTTTCTTCTCAAGAGAAGCCTAGCAAGAGGTCTCATTCAAGATTTAGGAGTGGTCAAAGGCATCAGAAGGTGGCTTGAGTGCCTAAGGGTTTATATGTTTGAGTGTGAATCTTCTTCTAACTTGAGGATCAACTGAAGACCCTCAGAGGGTTGTGAAGGGTTGAATGTGAGAAGAGGATGGGTATGGAGCTCATAGGATGCCTAGAGGGCCATGGGAGAGTTTAATCAAGTCATTGTGTCAATTGCAAGAGCCACAGTTGAGGTGCAAGCAATTAGGGTTTCATCTGGATCAATTCTAGGTCAACTGGGCAATTGAAGAGTATCAAAGGCCTACTTTTAGGTCATGGAATTCATTAAATGATATGATGAGACATTTTTGTTGTTGTGCCAAGATCAAGTCAAGAAAAGTCAAGAGTGTGGGAAGTTGCTAAATTAGGGTTTCAGTGCAAAATTCCCTGTTTAGTGCCTAACTTCAAGACCACATAAGTCAAGATAAAAGTTTCAAATGGATCTTTGGCCAACAAGAAACTTGTATAGCATCTCAATACCTTTAATTTGAGTACTAGAAGTCCTCAAGGGGATTAATAGAACTCAAGTTATGGCCCAGACAAGTTACAAGTCCTCAGATGCCTCTGAAATTTGTCTGTGAAAATCATCTGACTTCAAAGCTATTTTTGACCTAGAAGGAGGTTTCACCTGAACTTTTGGCCAACATGAAAGTTGTTCCTCATGATCTTAGTTTTCTAAATTGTACTAGAAGTCTTCCATATGATTTGTAGAACTCAAGTTATGAGGTTTACAAGTCAGGGGTATTTTGGGAAAATGAGATTATAGGTCATTTTCAATCATAGGTCAAAATCTCCAACTTGCACTTGTCAAATGAATTTTTTTTCAACATGAAGTTGTTCAAAATGGGGTTTTTAGGCTAGCCAAGAGGTCATGGTGGATTGATTGGGCTCATAGAAAGACTTGGTTTGAAATGGTTTCAAAAAGGGAAATTTTCAAATGGATTAAGGAGGGAAAATCGATTTTTTGAGTTAAAGGACCAAAACATGTCAAGTAACTACATTTTTTGAATGGAAATTGAATTCTATACACTTTGGCATTACCAAATTTTTGAGCTTAGGTCAATTTTCATGAGTTGTCATTTGGTTTCTTCATTTGCAAGTCACACATCCAAAATACTCACCAAGGCATTTCAAGCACTCTTTTTGGTCTGAATACACTCACAAGGCAATGTGCAGTTGAAAGGGAAGCTTCTAGAGTGTTGCGGTGGAAATAGGATCATAAACTATTAATTAATTTGAATCACAATTCAGTTCACAACCGCTCTTTGATTTATCCGAAGGAAAAGTTCAAAAGAGGGAAAACCTATTTTTGCATCGTAAACACAATGCGGGGGAAGATCTAGGGTTCGGGGGTTGGTTAAATTTAGGGAAGGTATTAGCACCCTAAACTTCCGTAGTACTCTACGGGAACCTTTTGTTCAAATGTTTACTATTTGCTTTATTTATTTGCTTAAAGTATATGTACAAAAGATTAAAAGTGAGAAAGGAGACCTAAGGGGTTAATTCTAAGTTTACTCGGCAAGACATCGCATCTTGTGCCTACGTATCCTTACGGGAGTGGAATCAGAGTAATCGTAGTTCCCCTCAAAAGGGAGGTTAGAGACTTCTTGACTGTGGTCAAGGCCTCAATGGGGAATAAGCGTATCTTAAGGACACGCTTACGCGGAGTGTAGAAACTCCAAATCTCTACGTTGAATTGTTAAGTTGTAATTAGGGTTAAATTAGGGATTCCACGGCGGGTGATGCGTGTTTTTCGCAAGTGTACGAATCACGTCAAAGTAATATAAAAGATTATCGAATCCACAGAGACCAAGTGTCAATCTATCGTACCTGTTGTTATGGTGTTTATCTAAGGCAACTATTTTTAAGGGTTTTAGTAAGGATGCAATGGTAAATAAAATTATAATTTTAAATAATAAATAAAAGACAGGCTCGAATGTAATTCACGTAATCAATGATAATCCAGTACTTGTTAATGGAACTACTTATGGGCAATGTTTTCTCCTTTGAAAAGAACTAATTTAACAGGAACTGTCGCTTTCGCGTATTCAGAACCGAGTTGTACTCTCTAATCAACCCCTCCTATTGTCACGGATAAAAAGGTGCGTACTGCGTTAGAGTAGTAAACCTATTTTTAAGAAATATAGTTTCTTAACAAAGTTGAAAAGTATTTTAACCTGGACTTCTTAGCAAAAAGAGGTTCTTATGAACCAGACTCTAAATCTCATAACGCGTCCGAAAATCGTTTTAAAATCTCTTTTCTTTTTAATCTAAAAACTCCTAATGAACTATACAAAGCGCTTTTGGCTGTTTTTGAAATAGTTAAAAACAATTACTTGAATTGAAAGATAAAATAGCCCTTAGGTGTTTCCACGAACAATTATACTGATTACTGGTTTAATTACGATCCTTACATTCTAACCTTTATGGGATTAGTTAGACATGATAAAGTAAATATTCTTTTTATAGTTTTTCATATGAGTAATTTAAAGCGAGTGCGGGAAGTAAACAAAGTAAATGTGCGAGTGCGGGAAGTAAACAAAGTAAATGTGCGAGTGCGGGAAATAAACAAAATAAATGTGCGAGTGCGGGAAATAAACAAAGTAAATGTGCGAGTGCGGGAAATAAACAAAGTAAATGTGCGAGTGCGGGAAATAAACAAAGTAAATGTGCGAGTGCGGGAAATAAACAAAGTAAATGTGCGAGAAAATAAATAAAAGTAAAGCAATGCGGAAAAATAAAATACTAACTGGAATTAAAATGGCGGCAGGATTAACTTCCTCCAGAGTGCTCCAAAACTCGAACCACAGACAGATTACAGACTCGATCACTCGATTGCAGAGGCACCCCGATGTGGAATGGCAACTGCTTTATAACTGATATATGCCTAGAGAATTCTAATTCTGGATGAAGAAAAACGAAAATCTAAGGTCCTATTTATAGTAAAAACTGAAAGCATGAAATGACCGGGACGCCCCTCCACTAAAAAGTGGAGGTTATGAAGTTTTGCCTTGTGGCGCCCGCCACAAGGTCATGGCGCCCGCCATGGTCCCTACAGGGGATGATGGAGTGGGGATCGTGGGTCTTGGAGGTTGAGGAGTGGTCTTGAGACGTGGCCACGTCATGGCTAACCCCATGGCGCCCGCCATGGTGGGTGCCGCAAGTGCAAAATGCTGAATTTCTAGGTTTTCGTCCGTTTTCACTCCTTTTTCGCTCCTTTTCCCGATTCAAGCTCCGATTATTATAAAAACCTGAAAACATAAGAAAACAAAGCAATAACAAAGCAAAACAACAATAAAAGCTAAGAATGCATGCGAAATCGGAGTCAGAAATACGGTGAATTTTAGTGTGATCAAATTATCCCACACTTAAACCTTTGCTTGTCCTCAAGCAAACATTAAAGCTTAAGAAAATATGGTGTCAACACTTGTCTTTGGGCTAAAGGGATTCTAAGTTCAAGTCAGGATGCAGTGACAGATACTAACTAAGCGAACCAAGGGTACCATAGTAACACAAACACAAACTTCAATCCTATATTAACCACTCCATGTCATCCCACGATACCTAGGCCTATCTTCTCATCTTTTTGTGTCCTTTTCATTCAGGCGCAATCACATTAAGCCCGTTATCCGTACATGCTTCATAGTAGAGTGACCGGTTAGTGATTCTGATCCATAACATAAGGTTTCTGGCACATAAGCATGTGTAAACCTGTTTTTATTTCGCCTAAATGTAGCTGCGGGGGATCGGATCGTAATCCGCCCTACCAAGTTCAGTGCCAGATACCTCTGAACCAACTAACAATAGGTGACTTGCAATTTTTTTCTTTTTGTGGCAAAAATTTTTTTTTTCTTCTCTTTTTTCGGTTTAAATGACTTTGTGAGGGTCACCTATACCAGAGTTTGCCCTTTTTTTTTTCTTTTTTTTTTTTTTTTTTTATTAGCACTGGATCATTCACTTATATTCATCGGCCCCCTACGTAGAGTATGCTTAGGCCGGAGCTGACTGCTAAAATAAACTACTTAGGACAATTTTTTTTTGAATGATAGTAAAGGCCATGGTGGTGGGGTTTAGGAGTGATTCCTATATTCAAGAGGTCTATGGTGCTAAAATGGTTCTGATGTTTCAAAAAGTTGACCTAAGTCACCACATCCTAATCTAAACCTGTCTCAAAGCCCAAAAAACATGTGAAACAACATTGTTTTCTTTTTAAAAATTTTCTGGTAAGGCTAAGGAAATGGGAAAAAATGAAGATGAACTAAAAAGACACTATACTGGTGACTCGTCAGACTCATGCATTATCTAAGAAAAATAAATTACTGAAAAGGGAAATAACTGAAAGGAAAAAAGGGAAATAACAGAAAGCAATAAAATCCCCTCCCACACTTAAATCGAACATTGTCCCCAATGTTTCGAAATAAGATAAGGGGGGTAACCTGGAAAAAGACTACTGAGGAGGGGCACTGGTGCCTTCGCCGTCCTGATGTGATGGTCTGGAACGACGGGATCTACTACGATGCTGGTCCCTCCGGTCGAGTCGTGCTGATAAAGCAGCCTGAGCACTCCGGACCTCCCGAAGGTTACCCAAGATGGAACCCTGAGTAGCCTCTACAAGCTGGTAGTGTCGGCTGTTGAACTCTCTCTGACGGTTCTGCTCTAATGAAATATCGTTCAAGGTACGGCAAACGTTGCTATAAGCACGATCCGAAACCAATCGCGATTGTTGCATGAAGCTCATATTGTTCGTCAGCTGCTGTGAAATAGTAGAGAGAAGGCCATCACGCCTTTCTTCTCTAGCTGTCATATCACGCCACATCTCCTCGGTGACAAAGAATCCAGGAGCAGTACCTGCAACAGGGTTAGAGGAAGATGGTGCAGTGTGTGGCTGTGAAGGACGATGGGGGGACATGTGAGGGATGGGAGACTGCTCTCTCCGATCATACTCATCATCAGTGTCATGTGCCTCCCCATCGGGAATATTAGGAGGAAGTGGACCCAAAACACGTGGAGCATTAAGATCATAGATCCAGTTCCTTTCATCACGTACATCAGTACGTCTACTGCATGGTAAAGCAACAGATGGGATAGCTACCCCATGAACCATCAACTCATAACCACCTTCTCTCCTTGTTCGGCACAATTTCATGTCTTTCAGAAATTTTAAATTAATTGTGCGAGGAGGTAGTGGTTCAAGTGTAGCTATCTCATCATTCAGGCCAAGAGCCCGAGCAATAGACGTAACAAGCCCTCCAAAAACAATCGGTCCTGTTTTATTAGTAAATAAAGTCATGTGGGCAAGCATAAACGGGACCGGATTGATGTGGGTTCTAGTGAGGCATCCTTGCAAAAATAGGAGTTCACGAGCATTAACCTTGTTTGGACTTTCCCGGCCAAAAATAGTACATGCCAAAAGAAGTCTAAAAACTCTTATGGCCGGGTTGTGAATGGTCGACGCAAGTATCCCTTCAAAAGAATTAATTGAAGTACTTGAAAGCCTTAGCCAGAAGGTAAATACCTCGGCCGACCATTCAGCATCCAAAGGTGCCTCACAAATCGAACCTTCCCTATGAGGGATTCCTAACAAATCTGCTAGCTCATTGGTACTGAATTCATATTCAATTCCAAATAGTCTAAAAATAACAGTACCGACAGTGCTAGCAGTGTCAGGACTGACAGTGTATATCAAAGAACTCAAAAACTCAGTTGTCAGCCTCTCATAGGTAGGTTCCTGATTAATGAAAATATTATGCAAGCCTAGAAATTCTAATAAATTAAAAACACTATGATAAATACCCAAAGCATACAGACAGTTATCGTCGACGTACCTAGTCGAGAGGATTTCTCGACTTTGAAGCCTCTGAATAATTTTCCGTTGCCTTTCGCCCGGTCTTCCATCATGAAGAATAAATCCGTTGAACTCCATTGTTGAAAAGCTCCTTAGGTAGTGAAAATAGTAGAAAAGTGGTTTATGAGGGGAATGATAAAGTTTTGATTTTTTTTTGGTTTTTGATGGATGAAAATGGAAATGGATGTTGGATATGTTTTATGGATGGAGGGTATTTTGGAAATGGGGGAGCTTTAATGGGGTTCAAGGAAGATTTGGAAGGTTGGAAAAATGGGTTTTTGGTGAAGAAAGGGATGAAAATGGTGGAAATGGGGATTGAATCCCGTATTTGTTGATGGTACGGTGTGGCGCCCGCCACAGGGCCTATGGCGCCCGCCACAAGGCCAATTCCTGGGCCTTGTGGTTTTGGATCCTCCTTTGGGCCTTCCTTGCACCTTTGTCTTCTGGGGGGTCTGAATAGCGTTTTCTTCTTCTTTTCAAGGCATTGGCTTGCATATTTTTGTCTTATATATTTTTTTTCTTTGCACGACAAAAATAAAATAATTAAAAATCAAAAAAGAAAAAGAAAAATAAAAATTAGTGCATAATATGTATATATATAAGGAATTCAAAGTGCATGAAAATATAAAAGCTGCAATAAAGTAAAATATGTCTGGAAATGCGATAAATAAAAGGAAGTTAAATACTAGGGTAGTGCTGTCAGGGTGGAATGAGTCATGTGGTAGGTTTCTTATCCTGGCTTGATCCACGAATCTCAGCTATCTCCCTCCGAAGCTCGTCGATCGCCTGATGTAGAGCATCGGTCTCCGAGGCATGAGTGAGATCAGAAACCTGCATCTGTAACTCTAAGTCTGCCACTTCCTGCTTGAGCAGGGCAGTCTCCTTGCGGAGCTCATAAATCTGTGTTTGTAGGTCGGGTGGCTGCAGAGACATATTGTTAGACATAACAGTGATTCGGGGAGTAAGAGGTGTAGGAGTGTACTCAGCGGCGGGAGGCGATTTCGGCTCTTCGACAGTCTCTCCATAACCCTCTAGAGCATAACTCCAATTGGCAGGATCATGGACACTGGTCATCAGCGGATCTGGTAATGTAAAGTAGTGTATCGCTTCACCGTCGATCAGCAATCTAAACATGTTGGGCTCAAAAGAAGCCCTCCTCATCAGTCCTCTATCAAGACAAAAATCAATATCCAGGGTGGTGTAGCAGCAGAAGGTCCTGAGGTGCAATAGCTTGCGAGACAAACCCAATGCAGTAGCAATCTGTGTAACAATCCCACCGACATGGATGATTCCTACTGATGATCTGGCAACACTAGCAAGGCCCTTCAGTAGAAAGTTGCCACAAGCAACAGGGCGAGACTGAGTCGCACAAAACAGTAGGAAAATCTCCTCTTCACTTAGCAGTGTCTCTGTATCTGGAAAACCTAGGAAAGAATGTGCTAGAATCATCTGGAAGTACCTCAATGCAGGGTTGTGGATTACCTGAGAAAACTGGGTAGAAGGATCTTGGCTCCCTCCGCCTGATATTTTAGTCCAAAACTTTTCCACTTCTCTGCTCATAAAATACCCCATCGGAGTCTCTGGAATAGCATCAGGAGTAGTCTGGAAACCTAGTAAATCACCAAACTCTTTGTGAGAGAATGAGTAGTCAATCCCGAACAACCTGAAAACAGCGAGTCCATCGGGTCCAGCCCAAGGGTCATGATGAAACGAGCTGAGGAACTCAAGAGTCAAGTTCCTATAGGTGTTGTTCCTGTCGTCAAACTGGTCCCACTGGAGTTGATGGCATAAAAATCTGACGCTTGGCTCTATCCCCAAGGCATCCATGCAGTCATGGTCAGGGTACCTGGTAGGAGCCATAGGGCGTCTCATGTGAACATAGTAACGCTCTCTCTGTGCATCATCTCTAAAGGCCACGTGCATGTCATCAGGGTTCTGCATTCTGTACAAGGTTAGTAAACAAGTCCTGAAAGCACATAAAACATTCAATCGTGAGTCCTGACATAATAATAAAATAAACAAATTAAAATAAAGTAAAAATAAAAATAAAAAGTACAAAAATAAGAAAAACCATGGGTTGCCTCCCAGGCAGCGCTTGTTTAACGTCATTAGCTCGACGACCGATATTTAAACATCATTGGAAGGATATGGTGGATCACTCAGAGTATGACAGGTGTATGTTGTTGGAATGTCACCTCCTTCGTAGGGCTTCAACCTCTGTCCATTGACTATGAACGGTTTACATGTTTGGTTCTTGATTTCAATAGCACCGGATCTCAGGATCTTAGATACTTCGAAAGGGCCAGTCCATCTCGAACGGAGTTTACCTGGAAATAGTCGTAACCTAGAATCGAACAGGAGAACAGGATCGCCTATTTTGAAGTCTCTTCTTATGATTCTTTTGTCATGCCAAGCTTTTGTTCTTTCTTTGTATATGATGGCATTTTCGTAGGCAGATTGTCTGAGCTCTTCTAATTTGTGGATATCAAGGATACGCTTCTCACCAGCTGTCAAGTAATCCAAATTCAAAGTTTTGATGGCCCAATAGGCCTTATGCTCCAACTCAAATGGTAAGTGACATGATTTTCCATAGACCAGTTGATAAGGGGTTGTTCCTATAGGAGTTTTGAAAGCGGTCCTATAGGCCCATAATGCTTCTTGAAGTTTCTGCGACCAATCTTTTCTAGATATAGAGACAGTCTTCTCGAGGATTTGTTTTATCTCCCTATTAGATACTTCCACTTGTCCATTGGTCTGTGGGTGGTATGGTGTTGCTACTCTATGCTTAACTCCATACTTGCTTAAAAGTTTATCAAATATTCTCGATATGAAGTGTGATCCTTCATCACTTATGACTAAACGGGGTGTTCCAAACCTGGAAAATATATAATTCTTGAATAATTTGATGACTACTCTGGTGTCGTTTGTGGGTGCGGCGATAGCTTCAATCCATTTAGACACGTAGTCAACAGCTACTAATATGTACTGATTTCCAAAAGATGGTGGGAACGGTCCCATAAAGTCCATACCCCATACGTCGAAGAGTTCTACTTCTTGGATATTTCTTAACGGCATTTCATTACGTCTTGAAATATTTCCTGTGCGTTGGCATCTGTCAAACTTGACAATGAAAGCATGGACATCACGCCACATAGTAGGCCAGAATAGGCCTGCTTGAAGAATCTTGGCGTAGGTCTTAGATGTGCTTGCATGTCCACCATAGGGTGCAGAGTGACAATGCTCAATTATATTATTTACCTCTTCTTCTGGAACACAACGGCGGAAAATGCCATCTTTACCTCTCTTGAAAAGAAATGGATCGTCCCAATAGAAGTTTCTCACATCACTATAGAACTTCTTCTTCTGGTGGTAGTTTAGATCAGGGGGTATGATGTCAGCGGCTAGGTAATTAACAAAATCTGCATACCAAGGTACATTGCTTATAGCTAAGGATTTATGAAATTGCTCATGAGGGTCTGGGTTATCATCTTCAATGGTTTCTAGTAGGGCTATCAGTCTATCGTAGGCAAAATCGTCATTTATGGGTACTGGATCAGGTTTCAGGTATTCTAGCCTAGATAGGTGATCAGCTACCACATTATCAGTGCCTTTCTTGTCACGGATATCCAAATCAAACTCTTGTAATAATAGAATCCATCGAAGTAACCTAGGCTTGGCATCCTTTTTGCTTAGTAAGTAACGAATGGCAGCATGGTCGGTGTAAACTATAATCTTGGTTCCTACTAGATAAGATCTAAATTTGTCTATTGCAAAAACTACAGCTAGGAGCTCTTTTTCGGTTGTTGCGTAGTTGAGCTGTGCAGCGTCTAGGGTTCTACTGGCATAATAAATCACATGTAACTTCTTATCTTTTCTCTGACCTAGAACGGCTCCAACAGCATAATCACTGGCGTCACACATTATCTCAAACGGTTCCGACCAATCAGGGGGTTTCATTATAGGTGCTGAAATCAGAGCTTGCTTCAGAAGATTAAATGCTTCAGTACATTTTTCATCGAAGATGAACTCAGCATCTTTCATTAAAAGACCAGTTAAGGGCTTTGTTATTTTGGAGAAATCCTTGATAAAACGTCGGTAAAATCCGGCATGTCCAAGAAAACTTCTTATCTCCCTGATTGTCTTCGGCGGTTTTAGATTCTCTATGACCTCTATTTTTGCTTTATCTACCTCTATACCTTTTTCGGAAACTATATGTCCTAAAACAATCCCTTCGGTGACCATGAAATGACATTTTTCCCAATTTAGCACAAGGTTTACCTCCACACATCTCTCCAGGATTTTCTCAAGGTTGACAAGACAATTTTTGAAATCTGACCCACAAACTGAGAAATCGTCCATAAATACTTCCATGATTCCATCCAAATAATCAGCAAAGATAGACATCATGCAGCGTTGGAAAGTTGCAGGAGCATTACAGAGTCCAAAAGGCATTCTTCTATAGGCAAAGGTTCCAACTGGGCATGTAAAGGTAGTTTTTTCTTGATCTTCGGGGTGAATAGGTATTTGGAAGAATCCTGAATATCCATCTAAATAACAAAAGTAAGAGTGTCTGGCTAGGCGCTCCAACATTTGGTCTATGAATGGTAATGGGAAATGGTCCTTCCTAGTTGCTTTATTTAATTTTCTATAATCTATGCACATACGCCAACCTCCATCAGTTCTTTTTGCTACAGGTTTGCCCTTCTCGTTTTGCACGACTGTGATGCCTCCCTTTTTAGGTACTACATGCACAGGACTCACCCATTTACTGTCCGAGATCTGATATATTATACCTGCCTCTAGTAACTTAAGAACTTCAGTCTTAACTACAGTACTCATTATAGGATTTATTCTACGTTGGTGTTCTCTAGAAGGTTTTGAATCTTCTTCAAGCAAAATCCGATGCATGCATACGGATGGGCTTATTCCTTTTAGATCAGAGATCTTATATCCTAAGGCTGAGGGGTACCTACGTAAAACTTCTAATAATTGATTGGTTTCTTCTTAGTTTAAGGTAGCACTGACTATAACTGGACGGTTCATATCTTCATCAAGAAATTCATATCTCAGGTTTTTAGGCAGTTCCTTAAGTTTTACGGTCGGTTTTATAGGGCAAGGCATAGGATCTGGGGTTAGAGATAAACATTCGTGAAGGTTATCATCAATGTAGGGTGTTTTATAATTGTCATCTTCCAAAATAAGGGTTGATGGCAATTTTATAGATTCAGTTTCTTCTTCTTGTTCTAATTCCCTAATACATTCTTCGATGATATCTAAGGCATAACAAGAATCTCCTATCACAGGTGCCATAAGAAATTTTGACAATATAAATTCTATCTTCTGGCCACCTACCTCAAAAGTTAGTTTTCCCTTTTTAACATCTATTACGGCTCCAGCAGTCGATAAGAACGGTCTACCTAGGAGGATTGGTATGTCGTCATCTTCTTTAATGTCCATGACAACAAAATCAGTAGGTATAAACAGCTGACCTATCCTAACAGGGACGTCTTCAAGTATGCCTATAGGGTATTTAACGGATCTATCGGCTAATTGAAGTGACATCTTAGTAGGTTGTAGTTCTCCTAAGTTTAATCTCTCACAAACTGCTAAAGGCATTAAGCTCACACTAGCTCCTAAGTCTAGAAAAGCTTTTTCGATGACATGATTCCCCAAAACACAAGGAATGGAAAAATTTCCGGGATCTTTATCTTTCTTTGCTAACCTATTTTCGGAAATAGAATTACATTCCACGGGTTTCGGATCTTCGAGTCTACGTTTATTTGTAAGTATGTCTTTGAGAAACTTAGCATAAGAAGGTATTTGGGTGATGGCTTCTGTAAAGGGGATTTCTACGTGAAGTTTTTCTATAACCTTAACGAATTTTTGATATTGATTATCGATTTGGGTTTTCTTTAATCTTTGAGGGTAAGGTATTGGTGGTTTGTATGGCGGTGGCGGTACATAGGTTTTATTTTTAGGTTCTTCTCCTTTTTCTTGACTTTCCGGGGTTTCAGGCTTCTCTGGTTCCTTTTCCTCATTCCTCTCAGAAGTTTCGGGCTCACTTAATCTAGGGTTTAAAGGTTCCTTATAAGCGGTTCCACTTCGTAGAGTAATGGCATTAGCTTTCCCTTTCGGGTTTTGTTGAGGTTGTCCAGGGAACTGTCCTCCAGGTGTAGTCTGTGGGGCTTGGTTTAACGCTACCTGAGAGATCTGGGTTTCAAGCATCTTATTATGAGTAATAATTTGATCAACCTTGGTTCCTAACTTGGTAATTAGTTCGTTAACATGGACGTTATGGTTCATGAACTCTTTGTTTTGTTGTTTTTGAGCAACGATAAAATCTTTTACAACTTCCTCAAAGCTCGGGCTAGGTGGTACAGGTTGCATAGGTTGATTTGTTCTAGGGGCTTGGTAACCTTGTTGTCTCGGAGGTACGGTATTTTGGATAGGGTTATTATTTTTGTAGGAGAAGTTTGGGTGATTCCTCCATCCAGGGTTATATGTGTTTGAAAATGGGTTCCCTTGGGTATAGTTCACTTGCTCAGTGTTGGTTTCATTCAACAGATTGCATTCGGCGGATTGGTGTCCTTGCGTTCCACATATCTCACAATTCGGCGAAACTGCGGCAACAGTATTCGGAGTTGTACACATATGTTCGACTCTAAGGGCCAACGCGTCCATTTTAGCCTGCATCATGTCTATAGAGCTTAGCTCATGTATTCCTCCTTGGGCTTCCTTCTTTTCCACTGTCGCTCGTTCTACTCCCCATGATTGATGGTTTTGGGCCATATCCTCGATAAGGGCACTAGCTTCAGGGTAAGGTTTGTTCATCAGTGCGCCACCAGCGGCAGCGTCGATGGTCATTTTAGTGTTATAAAGAAGTCCATTATAGAAGGTTTGGATGATTAGCCAATTCTCTAGGCCATGGTGTGGGCATGCTCTTAATAGTTCTTTATATCTCTCCCAGGCTTCGAACAACGACTCTCCTTGGTGTTGGGTAAATCTAGTTATTAGGTTTCGAAGAAGAGCGGTCTTACTTGGGGGAAAATATCTAGCAAGGAAAACTTTTCTAAGGTCATCCCAAGTTGTTATTGAATTGGGTGGAAGGGAATCTAACCATGATAGAGCTTTATCTCTGAGGGAAAAGGGAAATAATCTTAAGCGTATTGCCTCAGGAGAAGCTCCATTCGTTTTAAAGGTGTCTGCTAATTGAAGAAAGTTTTTTAAATGTTGGTTCGGGTTATCAGTAGCGAGACCTGCGAATTGTCTCTGTTGCACTAATTGCAGCAGGGATGGCTTAAGTTCAAAATTATTGGCTGGGATAGCGGGGTTTACTATACTGGAACTAGGTTCCTCGTTTGATGGTTGGGCGAAGTCCTTAAGAGGTCTTCGATTTTGATCTTCGGCCATAGCTCTCCTATTCCTATGGAAAAATAAACGTGCGCGAGCGTAACGTTCAGGTTCAGCTAGAGGGTCTACTAAACTTCCGGCACTGTGAGTCTTTCGCATTGACCGGTGGGTAACAACCTTAGTCTAAACGGTATAACTACAGGGTAATGAAATTTGACGATATTGGTCCCCGGCAACGGCGCCAAAAACTTGATGCGTGTTTTTCGCAAGTGTACGAATCACGTCAAAGTAATATAAAAGATTATCGAATCCACAGAGACCAAGTGTCAATCTATCGTACCTGTTGTTATGGTGTTTATCTAAGGCAACTATTTTTAAGGGTTTTAGTAAGGGTGCAATGGTAAATAAAATTATAATTTTAAATAATAAATAAAAGACAGGCTCGAATGTAATTCACGTAATCAATGATAATCCAGTACTTGTTAATGGAACTACTTATGGGCAATGTTTTCTCCTTTAAAAAGAACTAATTTAACAGGAACTGTCGCTTTCGCGTATTCAGAACCGAGTTGTACTCTCTAATCAACCCCTCCTATTGTCACGGATAAAAAGGTGCGTACTGCGTTAGAGTAGTAAACCTATTTTTAAGAAATATAGTTTCTTAACAAAGTTGAAAAGTATTTTAACCTGGACTTCTTAGCAAAAAGAGGTTCTTATGAACCAGACTCTAAATCTCATAACGCGTCCGAAAATCGTTTTAAAATCTCTTTTCTTTTTAATCTAAAAACTCCTAATGAACTATACAAAGCGCTTTTGGCTGTTTTTGAAATAGTTAAAAACAATTACTTGAATTGAAAGATAAAATAGCCCTTAGGTGTTTCCACGAACAATTATACTGATTACTGGTTTAATTACGATCCTTACATTCTAACCTTTATGGGATTAGTTAGACATGATAAAGTAAATATTCTTTTTATAGTTTTTCATATGAGTAATTTAAAGCGAGTGCGGGAAGTAAACAAAGTAAATGTGCGAGTGCGGGAAGTAAACAAAGTAAATGTGCGAGTGCGGGAAATAAACAAAGTAAATGTGCGAGTGCGGGAAATAAACAAAGTAAATGTGCGAGTGCGGGAAATAAACAAAGTAAATGTGCGAGTGCGGGAAATAAACAAAGTAAATGTGCGAGTGCGGGAAATAAACAAAGTAAATGTGCGAGAAAATAAATAAAAGTAAAGCAATGCGGAAAAATAAAATACTAACTGGAATTAAAATGGCGGCAGGATTAACTTCCTCCAGAGTGCTCCAAAACTCGAACCACAGACAGATTACAGACTCGATCACTCGATTGCAGAGGCACCCCGATGTGGAATGGCAACTGCTTTATAACTGATATATGCCTAGAGAATTCTAATTCTGGATGAAGAAAAACGAAAATCTAAGGTCCTATTTATAGTAAAAACTGAAAGCATGAAATGACCGGGACGCCCCTCCACTAAAAAGTGGAGGTTATGAAGTTTTGCCTTGTGGCGCCCGCCACAAGGTCATGGCGCCCGCCATGGTCCCTACAGGGGATGATGGAGTGGGGATCGTGGGTCTTGGAGGTTGAGGAGTGGTCTTGAGACGTGGCCACGTCATGGCTAACCCCATGGCGCCCGCCATGGTGGGTGCCGCAAGTGCAAAATGCTGAATTTCTAGGTTTTCGTCCGTTTTCACTCCTTTTTCGCTCCTTTTCCCAATTCAAGCTCCGATTATTATAAAAACCTGAAAACATAAGAAAACAAAGCAATAACAAAGCAAAACAACAATAAAAGCTAAGAATGCATGCGAAATCGGAGTCAGAAATACGGTGAATTTTAGTGTGATCAGCGGGAAACCCTAAAATGAGCGCAGCGGCTCTTTGACCTAATGCTAGGGGTAAAATTGTAATTTGGCCTGCGGCGAGGCATTTGTGAAAATTAGGGTTTGTAGTTTGTAGTTTTGAGGATTTGAAATTGAATGTGTGAAGTTTTACGGACTATTGGCGCGACGGCCAAACAGTTAGACCTAACCTTCGGATGTGTGCAATGTGACAGTGGTATTGATAAACGTGATTTAAAATCATACAAGCAGAGTATTAATGGCATAAATTAAAACCATACACGCAGAAAATTAAAGACAGAAATTAAAACGCGATTATTAGGGTTCGCGAGGTTACAGATGAGAAGCAATTACAATAACAATGAAACTCAAATAAAACGCAATGTAATAAACTGCAAAATAAACACACGTGTTAACGGGCAAAGTTAGACAATAATTGGACGAGTCAGGAGAAAAAAATGCAATATGGAGATTCTTGTTGTTTTTAAAAAGAAAAGAGATTTGATTAAGTTAAGAGATGTTAACATAAAAAAAATTATTTTAATTTTCGAAAAAAAGGTTTTAATCTAATTATCTACAAAAAAAAGATTTGATGTCATTATTTTTAACAATATTTTTAGTTGTTATTTTAAAAAAAAGTTCTTAATTTTATCATATGAAAATTTCAAGTTATTTGTTTTAAAAAGGGTTTTTAATTATTATTTTGTTAAAAAACAATTTTTTGTATTAGTTTTTTTTAAAAAAGATTTAATAAAATTAATTACTAATTATAAAAGAAAATACATAAAAAAATAAAAGGGGTTGGGCCGGTCATCACTCCCGGACCCAACCCGGTGGAAGTAAATGTGACAAAAGGAAATTTTTTAGGGTTTCACAACCCTAAAATCATTCGCGGCGCCGTTCTTCTTCTTCCTCGCTATCTTCCTCGCTGTGATCCTCTCCGATCGTGTTGAAAAAAACCTGAAATCACTGAACCAATGTTAAACACGACGGTATCATGTTCCTGGCTTACCTTCTTCGTTCGCAATTGGTACGGAGGCGATGATGTTGCTGAGCCTCCGAGGTGTTTGCCCGTCGTTGAATGAACGGCGCTGGTGAACTCGTCCCACTGGGCTCGTCTCGTTTCGATCTCTCTCTCTCTCGGCTACTAGCCCGTTAGGGTTTGGCTTGCGATGGTGGTTTCGCCGTTTTTTTTCCTAGCGTTTTCACTCAGGTGATATCATTCCCTTTTATAACTTTTTTGATCTTTCTTTTGGGCCTTTGTTAACAATGGATTTGCGTTACTCTTTCACTGAGATATAATGTCTGATTTGATTTCATCTGGATCTGTTCGGTTTTTCAGATACCGATTGGGTTCCAATTGGATGCTTTCTGATACGGATTGGATCTTGCTTCCTCTTTTAGGATTTGATTGGGGGTTTTTGATTTCCAGCTGATATGGATTCTTTGATCTGATTCGAAGCTTTCCATTTTCAGAACTCCTTGATGGATTCGCTCGGATTTCATTTGATTCGTTTGATATCTGAACTGATTTGTTTTGATTTCGAACTGATTTGAACTATTTTTGATGCAGTCTGGATTGGATTTTCGTTGGATATCTGCTTCTGATTTCTGGATTTCGGTTTTGAAACCTACATTAACTTTTCCTCTTCTTCTTTCAGGGTAGGTACTATGGCTTCGATCGCGTCAAACGCTGCCGAGGAAGGTATACGGCAATGATGACAATGTTCTGAGCCTTCGAGGGATATTCTTCGATGATGTCGCGGTTCAGAACAGGAGTTCTGGGCTTGTTGCGATTTCCTGCTTTTTCTGCTATGGTTTTGTGAACTCATCGAACTGATATGTTTGATCTGAACCTTTTTCACTATTTCTGATATGGTTTTGTGAACTTGTCTCACTTTCTGATACGAGGGTTCTGCTTTGTGGTTTATCAGATGTGCATTTGTTACACTTCCATTTGAGTTGCCTTGTGATAATCTAATTTGTCTTTTTTTTTCTGATATAGGTCCAATCTACGGTTTGATCATCTTCTTTAACATCAGGTCCGCTGTTTGTACCCAACTGCGAAGTTTGAACTCCATTTCTTGATTCTTAGGGCAATGATGCTCTGACTGAGCCCTTGTCCTTTTCAACCACTTGACTAGTATGATTCATGCTGTGATTTGGTGTGGTTGTCTGCTGCAATTCAGTGTTTTTCGTGATTTGCCATTCGAACTGGTTCGAATTGGAACTTGCCTTTAACTGATGCTGCTGAACCTTTTTGATACTTTGTTCGATGCAATTGGATGCAGCTTGTTTTGTGTCTCATTTTTCTGTTCTGTTTGAACTTGATTTTTATGGGCTCACTTATGTGTTGCAGAGTTGATGCAGCTTATGCATTGCTTTGGTTTTGAATTCTGAATTCTGAATCTGGTACTGATGCTGTTGTGGAATTTCAGGTGTGAAAAAAACTTTGAACACAAAGTGATTCAGACCTGCCGGCATCCGGGTCTGAATCCAGATTGACTATGTTGCCTTACTCTCGTATCAGTTTGGAAATCCAATTGCGACAAAAGCGAATCAGTCCCACTTCTTTTATCACTTCTATCTCTCGGATGTCCCGTAATGATAAGAACAGGTGTTATCCGATCTGACGCCAACGGCGTGGATTGGTAACGGGGGTAGGACGCAGCTTCGGTTGTGCCACTCCCGGCACTCGATGATGACGATGGTTCTGAGAGTGTCGAAAACAAACTCTAACATTTTTCTATTCTGTTTGTGTTTTATTTCTCTTTGTGCAGGTTAATCGGAGGAACATGGAATACTGTCCAATGGATGAACCTCATGAAGACTCCAATGAATCTTTAGGACTTAGGATTTTTAGAGTAAATGTAATATCTGTAGTTGTAATTTTACAGCGCTTCAGAATGTGAAACAATTTACTCCTTTTTGTATGATGATCTCTTTTATGAAATAAAAATGTCAGAACTTCATTTATATATCCATGACCTGCTCCGTTTTGAATTTACTTATTTTTATTTCTAGTTATAAATTATAAATGTTTGTGAATAAATCCACAAATATTTAAATTCATTAACATAGTCATAAGCCATAAATATTCATGAGTGATATTCTTGTCCATGTATTTGTCCCATTTGTATTCCCAATCTCATCACCTGACTACATTCCAACTTAGATTCTAGCCAACAATTTTATAACCAAACACAGATGTGCGCCGTAATCACAACAGATTCAACGATGATAACCTTGCCCATAATTGAATTCCACTGATCAAATGCTAGGAGCAACAATCCAATAATATCCAATTAAACTGTGCCTTATTAACAACATTGGGAGTGCTCTGGAAATAAACCATGAGCGATAAAATAGGTCTTAAATCCAGTTGGGCCCAACAAATTTCAATACCGAACACATCGAATTGGCGCCTTGATATAGTCAAACCCGGTGATAAATAAATGCCTCAGAAATAGTGTCTCAAATGCCTCAAAACTTAGTAACAGCCCGTCTTCAAGGAATTAGCAGAATCCACGTAAAAATACCCCTGGAACCAATCCTGCAAAACAAACACCTCCATGACTTGATAGCGGTTAGCAAATGCACAGACGAGATGCTATGCGAAATGAATGACTAAATATAAGGGTAAAATTTGGGGTATTACAGTTTCCCCTATTTAAATAGCTACACCGGATGATTTGAGTGACAGAGACTCGAGGAATCGTGGTGGAGAATTTTAAATATAGATAACCGACAATTTTGCCCTTATATGCGGCGATATGCAATGTTATAGATAAAGCGAGAACAGATTAATGCATGATAACATGATGCGTATGATGAAATTGCGAAAATGCTGACGAATACGACGTCACAAGGACGGACGCTACGAGAAGAAACACACTGGGGAAAACGACGCGCTGGGACACAGTACAACACTGGGGAATTCTAAAGATGATGGTCAACTGGTGCGAACACGACCAATTGTCATCTTTAACAGGGACGAGATTCTCAAATGGAGATGGCACCTGTGAGACGGCCCCCACTGGGAATCTAAAAGTAAAACTGGATCAAGTACGATTGCAAGATCGATCACAGAATGCTGGAGCATTGAGCAAAGAATAACATCCAAGCTTCTGTAACCTATCCTTCGTGACAGGATCGCACGGACTTTTCAGGAATCCGTAGCAAATATACAGGGTAAAAACCGACCGTATGCCAAAATAAATGGACTTTAAGTGGAAATTCCCTGATAAGCTTCTCGAGGGAGAACTGTCACTTATCGTTGGAAGGGACTTATATGTCGAAATGGATAAGCACTCAAATAAAGAGGCTGCTGCTTATCTGATATATAAGTTTTCTCATATTTAAGGTCGGCACCTGGAATACGATTATGATTTTTTCTAAAAGGGTAAATGACTTCTTCATACTTCAAGATCGTGCTCTCCTGAATATGAAAAGGGTAAACTGAACTTCCTCATACTTCAAGATCGTGCTCTCCTGAATATGATTCCGCTCCTTCTTTTACTAAAGGGTAAATGAACTTCTTCATAATTCAAGATCGTGCTCTCCTGAATATGATTTCGCTCCTTCTTTTACAAAAGGGTAAATGAACTTCTTCATACTTCAAGATCGTGCTCTCCTGAATATGATTCCGCTCCTTCTTTTACTAAAGGGTAAATGAACTTCTTCATACTTAAAGATCGTGCTCTCCTGAATATGATTCCGCTCCTTCTTTTACTAAAGGGTAAATTGAACTTCCTTATACTTCAAGATCGTGCTCTCCTGAATATGATTCCGCTCCATCTTTTACTAAAGGGTAAATGAACTTCTTCATATTTCAAGATCGTGCTCTCCTGAATATGATTCCGCTCAAACCTCCCCATACTTCAAGATCGTGCTCTCCTGAATACGATTTGGTTCAAAACCTCCCTATACTTCAAGACAACAGAGAAAATGGAAGCCCAACTGCTCCATGGAGATGGTCATTTGCTGCGAGTCATAACGAAGATAGGATCGGCTTCTTAGGTGAGAAATGTCGTATACCGATGTTGTAACATGTAGGTTTGTAAAATGTTGTACTGATAGATTTTCCAGGCATGAACTGGCGTGTATCTGTAAAGGATTGTAGTTGATTTTCTTGAAAGATAGTGCAAAATAAATGTACATCCGGGTACGGTGATAAACTTCTCGGGCGAGACAGTCGCGTATCTGTCATGGTATGGTGAAAACCTTTAGATGGTGCAAAATAAATGCACGTCCGGTTGGCTCGACGACCGACAAAACTGAGATTCAATCTAGGATCGAGCTAGAAAGAAGACTGGTAATCAAGACTCCATCGAGGGAAACGATCTCGAAGGGTAAATATCTTATCCTGGTAAGGAAAGATAGCTGAAGTAACCGTCATCCACGAGGATCGAGCTCCGTGGGGAAACTGGAAACACATATGTATTTTATGCTTAAGGCTGACAATCTATTTGGAGAGAATGGACAAACCCCAGTTACTCGGCGGTAACCACCAATGATGGCGAGACACAATGAACCTGTGAATGCTAATGCATATATTACCGTATATGTTAATGTGAATGTATGTTAATGTCTATGTAGTTAAATATGCAAGATGTTATGAAATGAGTATGCCATGAGTATGTAATGAGTATGTAATGAATATGTAATGAGTATGTAATGAATATGTAATGAGTATGTAATGAATATGTAATGAAATAGGCATGTGATGCTTATGCCTCTGCGTAGGCTGACGAAACAGACTAGAGACGGGACGAGAGATGAAATAAACATCTCGACGGGGATACCCTGCGTTCTCTGCAACCAATACATCAATCATGGGTGAGAAGGATCAATGGTGGAACCAAATCTGGTTTTAAATGTTCTGAATTCTCTGGGGAGAAGGTAATCTGCTTGGGTGCACAGTATCGCGTCTTCACATGGGGAGAAGAAAACTTGAGGGACACTTTCGAGTTACCCAAGAAAAGGTTGTCAGCTTATAGTCTCTCTGGGGACTGTGTTAGAGCAATGATTTGAAAGTGTTTCTGCAACAATGAGATTTTCGAGGAGTGAAGAGATCCTCCCGAAATTTCCACTAGTCAAAGTAATTTCTTATATTTCAATTGCGTTTTCGAAGAACGATTTTTAAAAATTTTCAAAGCACCTTTCATTTTCAAAATTTTAAGAATAAATGCGTATTGCATAACAATAGAAAACAAGAGTAATGCACCAAGGAATGTAAGTAACAAAATGGTATCTTTTATTAAAGGGTGGAAGCTTGCTGAAGGCATAGCTCCACAGATGATTATGCTTTGAAATTGGCAACATGGGAAAAGGTTACATCGAATCCAACGACACCTACTGACACTAATAACTAAGACTAAACCAGAATCTTGCTTTGGACGAGGATGAAAGAACTGAAAAATGGCTCTCATGTGGAGAGTGTGTTTGCAATGATCGGTGTTTTCTGATGCAATGAAATGCCTTTGTCCCTAACTTTTTCCTGGACCGCCCTTCCGGGTTTTCAATCTACCGGGACGCTCCTTTTTGCCTAAGCCGCCCTTTCGGGTTTTCAACTTAGCGAGCTTTTTATTATTATTTCTTTTTCAACCCTTACTTTTGCCTAAGTCGCCTTTTGCAGGTTTTCGACTTAGCGGGTTTTTAGGCATAATATTTTCGGACTGCATCAGAATTCACGGGATGTGCTAGCTCTTCTTCATCCATTGTTGTAAGTATCAGAGACCCTCCGGAGAAAACGGTCTTTACAACAAATGGGCCTTCATAATTGGGCATCCACTTTCCACGCATATCTTTATGCACTGGCAAGATCTTTTTGAGTACGAGCTCTCCTTGACGGAACTCACGGATACGAATCTTCTTATCAAACGCTCTTTTCATCCGCTTCTGGTATAATTGCCCATGGCACATAGCTGTCATGCGTTTCTCGTCAATGAGATTCAACTGATCCAGTCTGTCTTGAACCCACTCAGCTTCTTCAAGTTCAGCTTCCATCAACACCCTTAAAGAAGGTATCTCTACTTCGATGGGGAGCACGGCGTCCATTCCATACACCAATGAGAAAGGTGTTGCCCCTGTCGAAGTTTGCACTGAGGTCCTGTATCCATGCAAAGAAAACAGTAACATCTCATGCCAATCTTTGTAAGTCACGACCATCTTTTGCAGGATTTTCTTGATATTCTTATTCGCAGCTTCAACGACCCCATTCATCTTAGGACGGTACGGAGAAGAATTGTGATGAGTGATCTTGAAACTGTCACACAGCTCTTTCGTAGTCTTGTTATTCAGATTGGTGCCATTGTCAGTTATTATCCGACTTGGAATTCCATAACGGCAAATAATTTCTTTCCTGATGAAGCGGGCAACCACTTGCTTAGTCACGTTGGTGTAGGAGGCAGCCTCTACCCACTTGGTAAAATAATCAATAGCAACAAGGATAAAACGATGACCATTAGAAGCCTTCGGCTCGATTTCCCCAATCATGTCAATGCCCCACATTGAGAACGGCCATGGTGAAGACAAAACATTTAACGGTGATGGAGGCACATGCATTTTATCAGCGTAAATTTGGCACTTATGGCATTTTCTAGCGTATTGGATGCAGTCAGCTTCCATAGTTAACCAGTAATATCCAGCCCTTAGCATCTTCTTGGACATAGCATAACCATTGGCATGAGTTCCGAAGGTCCCCTCGTGAATCTCTTGCAGTAACATGTCCGCTTCCCGTTTATCAACACATCTGAGCAAAACCATGTCGTAATTTCTTTTGTATAACACATCATTACTGATAAAGAATTTGGACGCCAGTCTTCTCAACGTTTTCTTGTCCAGACCGGTAGCACCATCGGGATATTCTTGCTTGACTAGATATTTCTTGATGTCATGAAACCAAGGCTTTTCATCCACCTCATCCTCTTCAACTACTTGACAATAAGCGGGCTCAACTTTGCGTTCAATATGGATAAGAGGTGCTTCATTAATGAATTTAACCCTCCACATGGATGCTAACATGGCTAAAGCATCCGCAACGTGGTTCTCCGATCTAGGAACATGCTCGAACTCTATCTCGTCGAAATACTTGATCAACTCGACAATGTAGTCCTTATAAGGGATTAACTTCTCATTCTTCGTTTCCCATTTGCCTTGTACCTGGTAAATAACTAAGGCTGAGTCACCACTTACTTTAAGAAGTTTGATTTGGAGGTGAATTGCTGCTTCGAGGCCAAGAATGCATGCTTCATACTCTGCGACGTTATTAGTACACTCAAAGTCTAACCTTGCTGTAAATGGAGTGAATCCACCCCTTGGGTTCATCAAAACAGCGCCTATACCATGCCCATTGAAATTCGAGGAACCATCAAACATCATCCTCCACCAAAGACCTGGTTCTGGACCTTCGCTCGGATCTGGCTCTTCACAATCTCTCTTAATCAACAAAATATCCTCATTGAGAAAATCAAACTTAAGAGGTTCATAATCTTCAACTGGCTGATCTGCAAGATAATCTGATAAAATACTACGCTTAATTGCCTTCTGGGGTACATACTGGATGTCATATTCGGATAACAACATGTGCCAACGGGCTAGCCTCCCGGTTTGAGCAGGTTTTTCAAAAATATACTTGATCGGATCCATTTTAGAAATCAACAATGTGGTATGACAGACCATGTATTGTCGGAGGCGCCTAGCGGCCCATGCCAACGCACGACAAGTTTTCTCCAATGGTGAGTATCTGTTTTCACAATCGGTAAACTTTTTGCTCAGATAATAAATCGCATGTTCCTTTCTTCCAGTCTCATCATGTTGCCCAAGCACACAACCCATAGAATTCTCAAGAACAATAAGGTACATAAACAACGGCTTTCCAGGTACGGGAGGAATCAGAATAGGGGGGTCCTGCAAATAACTCTTAATTTTCTCAAACGCTTTCTGACAATCAGGGTTCCACTCAACCGTCTGCCCCTTACAAAGCAATTTGAATATCGGCTCACAAGTAGCGGTCATGTTCGAGATAAACCTGGAAATATAGTTCAAACGCCCAAGAAAACCTCTAACTTGTGTCTCGGTCTGCGGAGCTGGCATATCTTGAATGGCTCGAACTTTGTCAGGATCTACCTCAATCCCTCGTTGACTAACAATAAAACCAAGCAATTTTCCAGATCTGACACCGAAGGTACATTTAGCAGGGTTCAATTTCAACTGATATTTCCTGAGTCGTTCGAACAACTTCACCAAATGGTCTAGATGTTCCTCTTCACTCTGAGATTTGGCTATCATATCGTCCACATACACCTCGATCTCCTTGTGCATCATATCATGAAAAAGAGTGGTCATAGCGCGTTGGTAAGTTGCCCCTGCGTTCTTCAAACCGAAGGGCATGACTTTGTAGCAGAAGGTTCCCCAAGGAGTAATGAAAGTAGTCTTCTCTCGATCATCGGGATCCATTTTGATTTGATTATAGCCAGAGAAACCATCCATAAATGAGAACAACGCAAAACTGGCTGTATTGTCTACAAGTGTATCAATATGTGGCAGGGGGAAGTCATCTTTCGGACTTGCTTTGTTCAGATCCCTGTAATCCACACACATCCTAACTTTACCATCCTTCTTGGGCACTGGCACAATGTTAGCAACCCAATCTGGATATTTTGCAACTGCTAAGAAACCTGCATCTAACTGTTTTTTAACCTCATCTCGGATTTTCAAAGCCATGTCGGGTCTCGTTCTTCGAAGCTTTTGTTTGATAGGTGGACAATCTGGCTTAAGTGGCAACTTGTGAACAACAATATCTGTGTCTAGACCAGGCATATCTTGATACGACCACGCAAACACATCAATATATTCTTTTAACAACTCAATCAACCTCTGCTTAACCTCTGTCCCAAGCGTTGCACCAATCTTGACCTCTTTCTTGTTCTCATCTGTACTAAGATTAATTAAGTCCACCTGCTCTTTATGCGGTTGAAGCTCTGTGTACTCGTATTCAATCAATCTTGTCAGTTCAGCAGGTACTTCAAAATCTTCTTCACCCTCGTCTTCAGCTTGATTGATGGGTGCATCCCAGTTAGGAGTGTCAATAAAGTCATTGGATCCAACAAGGTTTACGATGTCTCTGCATGATGCAAGGCTTACTTAATTAAAATGCTCGAAGATATGTAAGATAAGAAATGAAATGCTATATTTTTTTTGTTTTATTTTTTAAAAAAGGTTGCCAATTTCATTTTTTAAAGGTGAAAACGAAAAACGCAAATGAACCAAAATGGATTTGAACAAAATGCCTTTATTAATATCCTTTTAAAAATGAAAGGTGGCCCAACAAAAACGACCCTATAGCCTTGGGCAGAGCTACGGATTTTTATTTGAAAACGTAAATAAAAATGCTAAAAAATTACTTCGACGACGGAAAAATAACAGGGATCTCTACGGCCTCCCAGTTGTTCAAAGCTGCATCACCCTTAAACACCAGGTTGCTCAAATCTTCATTTTCCTCACAGTCACTGACGGCATTGACTTGGAAACCTCCGCTGATAAATACCTCTTGGATAACCTTCGGGCGCCCTTCGACAGTTGTGGCAGCTCCATTCTGAGTTGGTTTGTAACCCAACCCAAAGCGATCAGTCTTGGTCTTGACATCAATTACCTCCCCCCAACCTTCAGGAATACCCCTGTCAATTGTTGATTTGGTACTCTTCAGAGATGTAAAAGATGGATTACCCTGACCCACTGTCTCTTCGACTTCTAATAGAACAACATTGGCGATCTCGAGTGCTTGAAAGGATATTTCCAAAGCATCATCATCGGCCTCGATGTAACGGAAAGAAGACAGGTTACTAACCATCAGATCCTCCTCATCGTGTATAATAATCAACTTTCCATCGATCACGAACTTCATCTTTTGATGCAACGTTGAGGTTACTGCCCCAGCGGCATGAATCCACGGCCTTCCAAGTAAGCAGCTATAATTGGGATTAATGTCCATGACTTGGAACGTGATATTAAAAACCTGCGGACCAATCAGGATAGGAAGCTCAACCTCCCCCATTACCGACCGACGAGAACCATCGAAAGCCTTGACGATCAGAGGAGTAGGTTTCAACGCAGTCTCTTTGAAAACCAACTTATCAAGAACCCTCTTAGGTAGAACATTCAAAGAAGAGCCGGTGTCCACTAGCACTCTCGCTAAATTGTCCTCCTGACATTTCACTGATATATGTAAAGCACGATTATGATTCGGACCCTCCTTTGGTAACTCTTCGTTGCTGAAACTAAGGGTGTTACATGCGGTCAAATTGGCAATCACACTATCAAACCGACTGGTGCTGATATCTTGATCCACATGTGCTTGAGTCAAAACTTTCTGTAAGGCCATCCTATGAGCGGGTGAACTCATCAACAGAGATAAAATCGAAATCTTGGAAGGAGTCTGATGAAGTTGATCGACAACTTTATAGTCGCTTTTCTTGATGATCCTCAAAAACTCAGCATCTTCATCATTTGTAACGGCTCCCTTGCCTTTGTCTTTGGCCGGCACTGGGATACTAGTTGTTTCCTTAGGTGGGACCTCGTTGATACGGGGAGTATACACACGGCCACTGCGAGTCATCCTGCTTGCCTCTGCGATATTAGTCACAGTGTCCTTAACCTCTTCATTTGGAATAACCTTCCCAGACTCCTTGTCAATCATCGTCACGTCATATTTCTAAGGCACAGCTTTAGGATCACTGAAAGGAAACGGACTTGGTCTTCGAATAACTATAGGCTTAGGCTGATTCACCTCGGGGATGGACGACTTTGGTATATCGAACACGGGATTGGCAGAACCTGCCCCTGACAGGTTAAACACTGGTACCTTACCCTTTGATTCAGGCTGATGGAAGACAGGCTCAACCACTGCGACTTCATCTTTCTTGGCTTGGCTTGTCACTTGTAAAACACCCTCGTCAATCAACCTCTGAACATCATTCTGAACCAACACACAACCCTTAACACTGGCTTCACAACTTACGCATGCAACGTGGGAAGTATCTACCAGACCAGCTTCAAACAGTTTCGAATGGAATATCTTGAGAGGAGTCTTAACCTGTATAACATCAAGGACATAACCTTCCTCAGCATCGGCACTGATGGCGTTAACACTTTCATGGTTGGGAAAAGGGTTCTTCTTAACATTCGGTTGAGGATCTTCAAATGACAAAATCTTCTTTTCCAATAAATCCCTGACAAGATTTTTGAGAGCATAACAGTTCTCCAGATCATGACCAGGCGCACCCTCATGAAATAAACAATGAGCGGCGACGTTGTAATTGGCGGGTAGCGGATTAGGAGGCGGACCCAGAGCTCGAGTAGTGATTAGACCTTGTTTGACTAATGAGGGATACAGCTCGGTGAAAGTCATCGGAATCGGCGGACAAGGTTTATACGTTCTCTTGTTCGGAACATTCTGGCGAGGAGCCGAATTCTTTGGCTGTTGAGGAGCAGGAGCGTTGGGCGCCTGTAGGTAGTTGACAGGAGGCGGATAAACAGGAGATTGTTGCATAGGTTGATACATAGGAACCTGTTGATTGAAAGAAGGTGCAACAGCTGCCACATAGGGTTGTTGAGCGTACTGGATCGGGTACCCTTGAGGTTGAGCATAACCTTGCGGATATTGATAAAATTGGTCTCTTTGTCTACCAGAGGATATAGCATTAGTCTCACCTTCTTTCTTCTTCTGAGAGCTGTACGAAGGTTTCTTCGGCTGATCCTTTGAAACACCATGATTATTTGTCATTTTACCGCTTTTCATACCCAATTCAATCTTGACACCCACAACAACGATGTCAGAGAAATTTGAAGTCACACTACCCACCATTCTTTCGTAAAATTCTGGACGAACCGTGTCGACAAACCAATCAGCTAACTCTTTCTCGGTCAAAGGAGGTTCTACTTGCGAAGCAATCTCTCTCCACCTTTGAGCGTACTCTTTGAATGACTCAGAACTCTTTTGTGACATACTCAACAACTGTCTTCTGTCAGGAGCCAAATCCATATTATACTTATAGTGTTTGATGAAAGCGTCAGATAAATCTTGGAAGCTCTTAATGCGAGACTGGTCCAAAGTTAAGTACCACTTGGAAGAAGCACCCTTCAAACTGTCTTGGAAGCAATGAATCATCAGTTTATCATTCTCAACATGGGCAGCTGTTGCACCCTAAAATTTGCTCAACCTTATTCTTTGGTTTATGTTTCATTATCATTAGCATTTGCATATAGAGTCATGTACATAGACTAATCATCTGCATAGCATAAGCATAGCAAGTCATACAACAGGGGGACCAATCATTATTCTCATCTCTAGAGGCCTATCAAGAGGTTATTATCCTGATTCAATCTCATTCAAGTCATCAGGAAAGATTTTGAAAGCAAAGAGTTCAGCAGATCAAGCCTTGAGTCCATCTCCTAGTTGAGGGTATCTGAGGATCAACAAGAGAGTTGTGAGCTGTAAGTTGGAGGCATGGATAGCATCTAGACATTATGAGAGGCTTACAAGGTCATTTGGAGAAGGAGACAAGTCATTGATGAGAGCACAAGAGCTACAGTTGAAGATAGTCAACTAGGGTTTCATCTGGGTCAACCCTAGGTCAACCCTAGGTCAATTGACTGATTTAAGGGGCATTCAAGGCTATGGGAGAGATGTGGGGTTCATCATTGGACATATAAAGAAGGATATGGAGATATGCCAAGGAGAATTCAAGAGAAATCAAGGAGAAGAGGAGTTACTAAATTAGGGTTTCTGTGTAAAATCCCCTAGTTTAGGTCAAATTTCCAAGCAAGATAAGTCAAACTGCAAGCTTCAAATGGCTTCTTGGCCAACATGAAACTTGTAGAGGATCTCAAGACCTTTAATTTGAGTGGTGGAAGACATCAAGGAGATTTATAGAACTCAAGTTATGGTCCTTGCAAGTTACAGGTCATCTGAGGTGTCTGAATTTTTGTCTGTGAAAGTGACTTGACTTCCAAGCTAATTTTGCCCCTCAAGGAGATTTCAAATGATTTCTTGGTCAACATAAGAATTATTCCTCATTGTCTTAGCTTTCTAGAATGGTATAGTATGCCTTCATAGGATGTGTGGAACTCAACTTATGGTCTTGGCAAGCAAAGGGTATTTTGGGCATTTGTGAATTACAGGTCATTTTAACCTATGTCCAAAACTCATACAAGGAGGCCTCAAATGGAAAAACTTACAACATCAAACTTGCTCCAAATGGGATTTTAAGTCTATAAAGAAGGTCACAAATTATTGGAGAAGCTCATAACATGAAGTTGCATAATTGGTCAAAATATGAACTAAAATGGCTTATAAAGTGAATAAATTCAAGATGGAAAATGGTTTGGGAGATTTACAAGTCCAAATGGAGACTTCCAATATATGATTTTGAATGGAAAAGCAATTCTAAGAACAATGGTTCAAACACTTTTTTGAGTTTAGAAGGAAAAAAGAAAGTTATCTTTGGTTACTTGTAATTGAAGAAACATAACCAAAATGGATCAAAGTTGGAAAACAAGGGAATGTGCAAGATGGATCTAGAATGTTCATATGAGGTCTATATATTCATGAAATGAGAATTTAGCAAGGGTTGGCTTCATTTTCACCAAGAATTTCCAAAATCCTCTCATTCTTTTTCATTGAAGTTTCATTCCAATCTCACAAATTCTTCACCAAATCATCATCAAAATCAACTTCATTCTATTGATTCATCATCATAGAGTAGAATTCAGTCAAGAACAAGGTGGTTAGGATCCATTTTCGAGCACTTTCTTCATCAACATCAAAATTGAAGTTTCCATTGGACAGCATAATTCAAGCCAGGAATCCTCAAAGCATTGCATACAGAATCAATCACTGAGTAAATTGATCAAGATTCAAGCCTTGGAAGCCTCAGATCCTCAATCTTCCATAGCTGTCATCAAGCTTTTGCACCAGGTATGTTTGCTCTGCCACAGCTTGATTCAATTAGGTTAGCACGAATTTATTAGTTTAGACATGATGTAGAAGGTTAGTAGAGCAGTTAGGGTGAATTTGGAGAGGTTTGGTGATGTTGATTAGCAGGTTGTAGAAACTGTTAGGGCTTGAAACTCTTAGGTTAGTGCATTAGAATCTTAGCTTGATAGCGCAGGTTAGTTACCATTAGTTGTAGATTAGGTTAGTGCAAGTTTGAGGAAGAATTGTTGTGGTGCATATCAGAGAACTTCCATGGTGACCAGAGTTTGATGCCATCGGGTTTGTTGATCTAGTGAATTTCAAAGCAAACTAGTGCTATAGGATTATAGAGGGAGAGATCCTGAGCAACTTTCATGTTTATGGCATGTTGATTCATGGCCTGGTGATGGAGAACAGAGGGATGGAAGCTTGCTCGTGCATGGAGTTTCATGGAGATTGAAACCCTAAGTTCAGAACCAAGGAAGAAGACACAATCGTGTCCATCCATTTCGTATGAGACTTTTGACTGGATGAGCAATCGTGTGGCCTATATTTGAAGCAGATTTTGGAGGGAGTTGACTGGGTGCCAAACGCACCGTTTCATTAATTGAAACGGGCGGGCCTCAGATTGTTTTGTTATCCCCACCCCCAGTTTTAGGCCCAATACCATATTGAACGTGATTTTGCTTCTATTTGCACCCCTGCGTGTTATTTTATTTTTTTCAATAATTCTGATTGATGCTGGGCCTTGTTCTTTTTGCTAACAACACCCCTGTCTGCGTGGCCCATCCTGAATTGAACTGGGCGCATATTCTAAATACACCCCTCCCTCTCATTTTAATTCAATTTAATTTTTAATTCCATTTTAATTTTTCACCAACTTTGAAAATTCATAATAAATTCATAGAAAATGCATTTTAATTCATTCTTTTTACATCTTTTTCATTAAAGTGTCTAGAAAATTATAGAAAAATAAAATTGCATTTTTATTTTCATTTCATATTTTTTTCATATTTTCTAAATAAATGTCATATTAAATAGCTTCATTTCATGCATAATTTTACTAATTTTTGTTCTCTTACATGCTTTAATATTTTTTGGTCATTCTTTTTATATTGTTTAGATGAGATATTCAACTTGTAGAAATATTTTAGTTCCCATTTTTAAGAGTTAATTTTAGGTGATTAACATAGGTTTGAACATCATGAACAAAACTAGGGTTTTTAGGTGATGACTTAGGAAGTTTAATTCTTTCCCTTAGGACTTAGGGTTTGAATAGATTAGTTATGGGACTATAGGGGCTATGGGTAGTTACTAGATCCCTTAGAAAAAGTTAGGATTCCCCTACTGCTATTATTACTGTCTGTATATCTGATTGACTGGTGTGGTGTGCCCTCTGGGGATTATTTCTTGCTTGTTTGGGTATTGGGTTTGTCTGGGGCCCTGGGGAAGCTGAAGATTTGAGGAGATGAAGACCATTGGAGATCCAGAGATTAAAGATCAACTGCCAGAGTTGGAGAGGAGATTCTTGCTAGCAGATGCTAAGGAGACTAGGGTTTAGGAGCTAGGCAGAGCTCTAGGTTAGAAAGTTTGTTTCTCAAACATGGATTGCCTTGTCTGCATCCATTCTTCTATGTGATTCAGAGTCTCTCTAAGACACTCACCCCCTTCCTTTGGAAGGCTTGGTGATAGTGTCTATGAGATAGAACTCTTGAGAGAAAATGTCTCTTGTGTTAGAAGCAGTCTGTTCACCACCCTTGGTAGTCAACTGATTGCTCAACACCCAATTCACTCTTGTGACTAATTCCTCATCCTGGAGGTTTGAACTTGAAGAAAAGCCATTGCAGATGGAAGACAGATGATCAAAGCCCTTGTCTGAAGGCCATGAAGATGGAGATTGATGTTTGTTGAAGCCTGTAGCTGCTTGGAGATTTCTTGAAGGTGGATGTTGATTCAGAGCTGCTGATGCTGTTTCTTGTTTGCTGTATTTCATTTGTTGATGTATTGATTGGTTTTCCTGACTGTATTGTTTGCTGTTTACCCTGTTGGGTTGAAAGTGAAGTCTGTTCACTTTTGCCTATTGTTTTCTAGGTTCGAGGTTGAGTGGGACTCCCTTGCCTCGCTTGTATTGTTGCATCCATGCATTTTACTGCTTTACTGTATATATATCTGATATTGTTTCTGTTTCTGCCTATCCCTTAGGATCTCTGTTTCTCTCTGCGCAAGAGAGGAGCATGATAGACTCTAGGTCTTAACCCATGCATGATAACATTAGGATAGTTTGTTTCCCTTCGCAACCGTAGGTTAGAGTTCTGTCTCTTTCTTTCTCAGAACAAACAGAAAAACACATAAAGATTTCAAACACAATAAAAGACACTTCTTCCGTAAAAGAATGTGAACTCATCAAAGCGTCATTTTTGTCCGCTTGGACCGCTAATCAGAAAAACCTTTTTCAGAAGGAATAAAATCAACCAAGACAAGCTTGTGTCGTACGTGGCCCGAACTACGTTTGCTCTGATCTTTCATGCCGTATGAAAGTACGTAGGCATAGGATGCGATATCCTAGCGAGCAACCTTCCCCTCCTTTCCCGTAGGTAGG
Source organism: Lathyrus sativus (assembly GCA_963859935.3). Classification (NCBI taxonomy): domain Eukaryota; kingdom Viridiplantae; phylum Streptophyta; class Magnoliopsida; order Fabales; family Fabaceae; genus Lathyrus; species Lathyrus sativus. The sequence continues at coordinate 645,838,653 of OZ012739.1, forward strand.
CGAACTACGTTGACTCTGATTTCTCGTTCCAGACGGGAATACGTAGGCATAAAGTGCGATACTTTGCCGAGTCATTTTTATTTTCGTTTTATTTTCTTTTTAACCCTTGACCTATAGTTTAGATAGAATAACAATCCATACCTGAAAACAAGCGTGGATCCCGTCGAGTACGACGGACGTGAGGGGTGCTAATACCTTCCCCTTGCGTAACCGACTCTCGAATCCAGGTTTTGGTTGCGATGACCATACCTTTCCCGTGTTGTGCGAGGTTTACTCTGAGCGTTTCCTTTCCCTCCCGTGGGATAAATAACGCGCGGTGGCGACTCTTCTGTTCAGCCGGCGCCGATTTTCGCAGTAGCGACAGCTGGCGACTCTGCTGGGGATCCAACGTCCCCTGGCTGCTAAGGACTGCGATGGTTCTTATGCATTAGGGATCCAACGTCCCTTGAGAGAGTCAATCCTAACGCTTGTTTTCCCGTCGAGGATTTTGTATGAAGTTATTGTATATTTCTAACCTTGTATTTTCAGCTTTATATATTGATTATTATTGCTGTATTCGGGGTGTGACGGGTGTTCTGATATTGAGTGAGAAGCCGGACCTGGGCTTGAGTGCACCTAGAATTAGAGTAGAAATTAGTGGGCGCCCGCTTGCTTTGCTTGCTTTGGTGTCCCATGAAATCTACACTCAGACGAGGTTCCTCTGGTTGGCCTCCTGCCCCTTCCTTTGGTTGGCGTGGGTTGCTGGTTAGTTGGATTGTCGACTCTGGGGACCGATCATTTGGAAGTTGGCTAAGTGAGGCCTCTCCAGGAATTGATGATGCCACTCCTTCTGGGAATCGTATCATCAACCCTGAAAGTCTGTGACGCCGACGACCGCATAGGATGCCGTACCTTGCGCCAGTTGTAGGGCCACCCACCTGTGAGGGGATTCAGGGTTATGCAGGTAACCAGACCTTCAGATACCGGTTATTTCTTGATCAGAGATCTTGGGTATTTATGGAGAGTTAGGAGGTCTGTCAGAGACCATTTGGAGATGTGTTCTGAGGTCTGTCAGAGACCATTCGGGAGATGTGTTCTGAGGTCTGTCAGAGACCATTTGGAGATGTGTTCTGAGGTCTGTCAGAGACCAATTGGAGATATGACTTGAGGTCTACCAGAGACCAGTTGGGGTTATGGTTTGAGGTCTGTCAGAGACCAGTATTGGAGCTTTGTTTTAGGTCTATCTGAGACCAGGGTTGATGACTTCTGGATGGTCTATCTGAGACCTTTCTTGATTGGGTTTAGGCTATTCAGCTGCAGCTTTGGTCCCTGTTGCATGTTGCTTGCATTGCATTACTGCATATCCATTACCATTTGCATTTCACTAACGTGTGTCTGTGCTGCAGGTGCATTTGCATTTCCCTAGTTCTAGTGCCCAGACTTCTGAAGTTTGATCATGACTAGCTTAAGGAGAACGGTTGCTTACAAATTGCCTACGCCTGATATTGTTCCTCTACTTGGGTTGATCTCTCTTGCTGATGAGGGTGTTCGTAGGAGCTTCCGGATGAGCTATGGTAGATTATTGAGGTTGGTGTGCAAACCTACAGAGGTAGAGTTAGATGGGCTGTATGCTTTGATGCAATTCTACGACCCTGCTTTGAGGTGCTTCACGTTCTCTGACTTTATTATGGGACCAACCCTGGAGGAATACGCTGAGTATGTTGAGCTGCCCGTGCAGAATCAGGTTCCATTCATTCATTATGGTGCCAAACCCAAGCCGGAGGAATTGGCAAAAGCCTTGCATGTTGATGCTTCTGAACTTGTGACTACTATTTCCCGTGGAGTTCCAGGCTTCTCATTTCAGTTCTTAGTTGGTAAAGCCCAAGAGTACGCCAAGAGCGGGTGCTGGGTTGCTTTCAATGCTGTGTTGGCCTTGTGCATTTATGGCATAGTACTGTTCCCCAATATACCGGACTTTGTGGACTTTGACGCTTTCTACTTGTTTGCCGCTGGTAATCCTGTACCTACCTTACTCGGAGATCTCTACCACTTGCTGCGTTATAAGAATGAGAAGGGAAGAGGGAAGAATGTTCACCTGTGTGTGCCCTTGTTGAGTATGTGGTTTGAGAGTCACCTTCCTAAGAGAAGATCTGCTGCAGAGACTACGGTTCCAGTTGGTTGGCCAGAGCGTCTGATGAGGCTATCGTCGGAAGATATGGAGTGGTTTGATAGAGACCTGTTGGGATCTGAGCTCATCTTCAGTTGTTCTGGGTACCCTAATGTCCCACTGATTGGAAGAAAAGGGTGTATCAACTACAACCCTTCTCTGTTCATTCGTCAGTTTGGATATGCGCTGAAGAATCCACCGCAGGAGGAAGAAGTACAGGAATCTCTGTACTTCACCGGAGACGTGAAGGGGGAGTTATTAGCCAAGTTGCAACATGCCTGGACGCGTATCAACCGCAGAGGGAAGCCTTTGTTAGGAAAGAATGACTGTCAGGCCTATGCACCTTATAGAGTTTGGATTCAGGAGAGGGCTAGTCAGTTGAAGATGCCGTTTCCAGATGCACCAATTCTTGTTCCCGTTCCGGTAGCAGAACCAACTACTGTTTCTAGGGAAGTCTATGAGCAAGTTGTGAAGGAAAAGGAAGCCTTGATGAAGGTTAATGAAGGGTTAGAGCAAGAGTTAGCCCAGGCACGCAGTGAGAAAAACAAGGCCGTATATGCTTTCCAACAACAGATCGAGCTGGTAAACAGGTTAGGAGCTGAGTTGACTGAGGAAAAGAAAAAGCGTGAACGTTTGGGGCAAGAGTTCAGAAGTTCCCATGACATGCTGGAAGCCAAAAAGAAGGCACTTGACGCAGCACACCGAGAGATATCCTCTTGCAATAAGACTTGGAATGCTACTCTCACCAACAATAAGAAGAGGGAAGATAAGCTGAAGCAGCAAATCTCCGACCTCGAAGAGAAGTTGAAGTCTAGCATCAAGAAGTGTGAGGAGGAAGTGATGACCCGGTATAGTGTCCAGCATGCACTGAACAAGGCAATCAAATCCAGAGATGAAGCAGTGTCTCAGAAGCGAAAGCTAGAAGATTGCTTCGGAGAAGCAACATGGGAAGAAACTGCTGAAGACGTACGCCGTGTCCTTAAGAGGAGAAATCAGCTTGTTGAAGGGCTGCTTGATCGACCAAGCCATCCGGAGACCAAGAAGTTGATAGAGGAGTACCAGACTTTTGGGAAGATTTGATCTTTTCATGTAGTATCTTGTATGCTTTATTTGCATAGCGCTGACCATCACCAGGATTGTTGGTTGAGGTCATGCCTTCTTTGTACTCTCAGTGATATTGTACCCTGGGCTTATTGATTCTCCCTGCAATATATGAGGCTTTCTATGATTCAGCTCCAATATTCCTATTGTCAGCACTGTCACTGCACCGGCACCTTTGCACTAGAACTGGGGGGAATGAACTTCCCTAATGCACAGACACATTGCATTGCATTCATATCCATATTGCATGACAGGTAATCTTTGAATGGTGTCTTATTCCCTGCTCTGTACCAGGTACTTAACAGGATTCCAGATCAACATCCGCACCGCTATTCTACACGCTCCAACTGTCGGAAAGTCATGGACCAAATTCAGAACGAGATGCAGGATGTGCGCGAGAAGCTCGCCCTCTTCATGCAGACCATGGAAGCTATAGCAAAAGGGCAAGAGAATTTGCAGGCCATGGTCCAGCCTCTGTTGGCTCGCAACGCTGGTCATGGTAACAAAGATCATCAGTCTGTCCGGGTTGATACTGCTCATGGAGACGGCACTCCTACGCCAGTGGCGCCACCAGTGATTAATATACCTGCTGCTAACGTCCACAACGCTACCGCTGCTGTGAATGGTAACGTCGGAGTTGGAAATGATACTGCTGTCCATAATGCTGGGCTGGGTGATGTCAATGTGGGAGATAATCTCGGAGGCAATGGCTTTGTCAATACTGGGTTCGGATTCAACGAGCAAGGATTCGATAACACTGGCAAGTATGGCTTTAATGCTCAAGGCTTTGGGCAAGATGGTTATGGTATGGTCAATCAGGGTTACGGAGGCTTTGGAAACGGAAACGGTGCTGGATTTATGGCTGTTGGTCCTGCTGGAGGTGTTCAAGGGTACGGCAACAGAGGCCGAGGTCCGGGAATGAATCAGATCAGAGCTGGACGTAATAATGCGTACGATGGGTACGGGGCTGGAAACGGTATGTGGCAAGAGGATCAGCAGGAGGATGCCTTCTCCGGAGGAGGTTTTGAAGGACCGATGGATGATTCCCAAAAGATTAGAATGCTGGAAGAGCAAATGAAGGGAGTCTTAAATCAAAGTGCTGTGGGCTTGGACATGGAAACAATGGGTTTGGTACCTGGCTTGAGGGTGCCAATTAAGTTCAAAGCGCCTGCGTTCGATAAGTACAAAGGAGATACATGTCCGAAAGTGCATGTACGAGCTTATTACAGAAAGATGTCTGCATACTCCACTGATGAAAGAATGCTCATGCATTTCTTTCAGGATAGTCTATCGGGCCCTTCCCTAGAGTGGTACATGGGGTTGGAGCCAACTGATATCAAGACTTGGAAGCAATTGGCGGAGGCATTCGTAGCCCATTACAAGTATAACAGTGACCTGGCGCCCAATCGGGTCCAGTTGGCCGGGCTTTCGCAGAAGAAGGGGGAGAGTTTTAAGGAGTACGCGCAAAGGTGGCGCGATATGGCTGCCAGGGTCCGTCCTCCTGTGGAAGATAAAGAAATGAATGACATGTTTGTCGGCACATTCACCGGGTTGTTTCATGATATGCTATTTCATACTTCTCTGGCCAGTTTTTCAGACCTGATTCTGATGGGGGAGAAGATTGAGCGTAATATTAAGCAAGGAAAGTTCCAAGTCGATGAATCAGCTGCATCTGGCAGTAATAGGAAAGCTTATGGTGGGCGCCGTCAGGGCGAAGCAAGCGCGGTATTTGGAGGCCGAGGCCGAGGCCGAGGCAGGGGAAGAAATCAATATCGTCAGCCGCAGCAAGTGTCGAGTGTTACTATTCCCTATCAACAACAACCAATCCAGCAACAACAACCGGTTCAGCAACAGCCAATGCCACAGCAGCAGCAGCCTCAGCAGGGGGCACAGCAAGCTCAACGAAGATTTCAGGGTAGTAAGCCGAGGAGAGCGTTTGAGAAGCCTCCCTCAACCTATGGTGATTTATTGCAGGCATTGTTGGGATTGAATCTAGTGGAGAAAAGAACCCTGGCACCGATAACGGGAACTCCCCCGTTCGGCTACGATGCAAATAGGCACTGTGAGTTTCATTCTGGGGCCCCGGGCCATGATATAGAAGGTTGTCATGCTTTTAAGCACGTTGTGCAGGACCTCTTAGACAACAAGACTATCAATTTCGGAACGGCAGGTCCAAATATAGTCCAGAAACCCATGCCTAATCATGGGACGAATGCTGTTCTGACTGAGGAAGGTTTGAATCTTATTATGAATGTTGAAGATTTAAAGACGCCGCTGAGCGAGATAAAGAGCCGACTATTGCAAGGAGGTGTTTACCCAGGATGTAACGAGTATTGCTTAGATTGTTGGACCCTAGCTGGGGGGTGTGAGGATTTGAAGAAAGGCATTCAGGCTTTAATTGATGAGGGCATATTGCAGTTTGATCGAACGGCAACTGACGAGCCTGCAGGGGCAGTAGTGGATAATCGGAGTGATGTGGCCACGGTGACAATTCCTCGGAAGACGATCACTATTGCAGCACCAGCTCAGCGACCACCGATTACCATAACTAAAGCCGGGCCGATCCCGTATGAGAACACGAAAGCAGTCCCATGGTCATATGGGCTAGAGGTGTATTGTGACGGGATAAAGATTGATGTCAACAAGCGGCCAGCAGAGATTGTGGATAATGTTGTTGGTTCAGGAGGCATGACGAGGAGCGGCAGGATCTTTATATCTCCTGAAGTGGAGGCCGAAAGACTAGCGAAAGGAAAAGGGAAAGCGGTTGAAAATATTCCAGCACAAGCAAGCGAAAAAGAAGCAGCATCGAAAGATGTGGAAGAATTCATGCGCTTAATTCGGAAAAGTGATTATAAAATTGTGGAGCATCTGCAGCAGACACCGTCCAAAATATCTATCTTGTCATTGCTCTTATGTTCGGAAGCTCATAGAAACGCTTTGCTGAAAGTCCTGGACACTTCTTTTGTACCCCAGGATGTCTCCGTAAATCAGCTAGAAGGAGTATTGGCACATGTGAATGCTGGCCACAGTCTGGGTTTCACCGATTTCGACTTGACTCCGAAAGGAAGGGATCATAATATGGCATTACACATATCTGTTGAGTGTAGGGGATCAGTGATGTCGCACGTATTGGTTGACACTGGATCGTCTTTGAATGTGCTGCCTAAGAAGGCGATGATGAAGCTGGATGTTCGAGGGATTTTGTGTACACCCAGTGATTTGGTAGTCAGAGCGTTTGACGGCACGCGTAGAACAGTCTTCGGATCGATTACCTTGCCTCTGCAAGTGGGGCCGGAAGTGTTTGCAACGGAGTTTTATATCATGGATATACAGCCTGCGTACAGCTGCTTGCTGGGAAGACCTTGGATTCATGGGGCAGGGGCAGTCACGTCTACCCTGCATCAGAAGTTAAAGTATATGGTCGGAGACAGCGTAGTCACCGTGTGCGGAGAAGAAGACATCCTGGTCAGCCATCTATCTTCGTTTAAATATGTGGAAGTCGACGGGGAGATCCACGAGACGCCATGCCAGGCATTCGAAGGTTTGCGCATCAAGGACAAGAGTCCCGGGCCGAGCAAAGTGCCAGAGATAGCTGTTTCATCGTATAAAGAAGCTCAAGCTCTAGTGGAAGCAGGAGAAGCCAAGGGCTGGGGCAAAGTGTTGGACATTCCGGTGAAGATGGACCGGTTCGGACTGGGGTACCGACCGTCGTCATCAACTCCTTCCGTGGAGGCCCCTCGCTTCAGAAAGTCAATCACCATCTTTGCCAGTGGAGTATGTCATGAAACTGTCAATGCTGCTTCGGAGTCCGATGAAGGGGACAGCGACTGTGATATGGATGCCTGGATTCAGCCAAGCACGCCAGGACAAGGACTGTGCAACTGGTCTATTCAGGAGCTTGTTCCTGTGACTTTTAAACAGTAATGCTTTGCTTTATTAATTGTTGAATAATCTGATGTCTTGCCCGAGGCATCAGGATTTGCTTAGGGCTGTGTTGTTATAAACATTGCGCGTTAATCATTAAATGAATGACGTTTTTTTCATGTGCAAATACTGTAATCCCTGTCTTTCTTGTTTTATATTTTTCAATAAAATGGCAACGTGGTTATTCGCTTTATACGCATTTTGAAGCACTTAACCATTCCTTTTGCAGGATGATATTTTCAGATGACATCCTTGAGCCACCTATGACTCGTCCCGACTTTGAGCACCCGGTATTCCAGACCGAAGAAGAGGTTGTCGAAGATAGCGACGTTCCTGAGGAACTGTCTTGGTTAGTGAAGCAAGAGGAAAGAGCCATTCTGCCTCACGACGAGGTTATCGAAATTATCAATTTGGGGTCGGAAGGGGTTGAGAAAAATATTCGTATCGGAGCCGCACTGCAGAGTGACATCAAGCGAAAACTGGTTGAAATGCTTCGAGAGTATAATGATGTATTCGCTTGGTCGTATGAGGATATGCCAGGGCTCGATACAGATATGGTTGTGCATCGCCTGCCACTGAAAGAAGATTGCCCGCCTGTCAAGCAAAAGCTTCGCAGAACTCGACCAGATATGGCAATGAAGATCAAAGAGGAGGTTCAGAAACAGTGGGACGCTGGGTTCCTGGCTGTGACGAAGTATCCTTCATGGGTTGCCAACATCGTACCAGTGCCAAAGAAAGACGGCAAGGTTCGAATGTGCGTGGATTATAGAGATTTGAATAAAGCAAGCCCAAAAGACGATTTTCCGCTTCCTCACATTGACGTGTTAGTTGATAATACTGCTCAGTACTCCGTATTCTCCTTCATGGATGGCTTTTCAGGCTATAATCAAATTAAAATGGCGCCGGAGGATATGGAGAAGACTACTTTCATAACGCCGTGGGGAACATTTTGCTATAAAGTGATGCCCTTTGGTTTGAAAAATGCTGGGGCAACATATCAGCGTGCGATGACGACTCTCTTCCATGACATGATGCATAAAGAGATCAAAGTTTATGTTGACGATATGATTGCCAAATCCCAGACGGAGGAGGAGCATCTGGTGAATCTGTTGAAGTTGTTTAAAAGACTTAGGAAGTTCAGGCTGAGGCTGAACCCTAACAAATGCACCTTCGGGGTGAGATCGGGTAAACTGCTGGGGTTTATCATAAGCGAAAGAGGAATAGAGGTCGATCCTGCTAAAATAAAAGCGATTCAAGAAATGCCGACGCCTAAAACAGAGAAAGAGGTGCGCGGGTTTTTAGGGAGATTGAACTACATTGCCCGGTTCATATCTCACCTAACGGCCACGTGTGAACCATTATTCAAGCTATTAAAGAAAGATCAAGCTGTAACGTGGAACGAAAATTGTCAAAAGGCGTTCGATAAAATAAAGAAGTATCTGCAGGAGCCTCCTATTTTGATACCCCCAGTGGCAGGGAGACCCTTGATAATGTATTTGACGGTTCTTGAGGGAAGCATGGGTTGTGTTCTCGGTCAACACGACGAGACAGGGAGAAAAGAACATGCAATCTATTACTTGAGTAAGAAATTTACAGACTGTGAATCTCGATACTCAATGCTGGAGAAAACTTGTTGCGCGCTAGCCTGGGCCGCCAAGCGTTTGAGGCAGTACATGCTGAATCATACAACCATGCTCATCTCGAAGATGGATCCAATCAAATATATATTCGAAAAGCAGGCGTTGTCAGGTAGAATTGCCCGTTGGCAGATGGTCTTGACTGAATACGATATTCAATACGTCTCGCAAAAGGCTATAAAGGGGAGTGTGTTGTCTGAATATCTGGCGGAGCAGCCTATTGAAGAGTACCAATCGATGAGATTTGATTTTCCTGACGAGGATATCATGTACTTAAAGATGAAGGATTGCGAAGAACCGTTGCCAGACGAAGGACCAGAGCCGGGATCCCAGTGGAAGATGATATTTGACGGAGCTGTGAATGCTTACGGTAGCGGAATAGGGGCAATCATCACCACGCCACACGGGTCGCACATCCCGTTTACTGCCCGATTGACCTTTGCCGTTACCAACAATGAGGCCTAATACGAAGCTTGTATAATGGGGCTTGAAGAAGCCATTGATTTGCAAATCAAACATCTAGACGTATACGGAGACTCAGCTCTGGTAGTGAATCAGATCAAAGGGGAATGGGAGACACGTCAGCCCAATTTGATACATTACATGAATTATGCAAGGAGATTGTTGCCTTTCTTCGACAAAGTTGAATTGCATCACGTACCGCGGGCAGAAAATCAAATGGCTGACGCCCTTGCCACTTTGTCTTCCATGTACAAGGTCAATTTCTGGAACGAAGCTCCCCAGATCACTATCTCTCGGTTGGATAGGCCAGCTTATGTATTTGCAATTGATGAAGCATCCGACGATAAACCGTGGTATTTCGATATCCTTAATTTCCTGAAGAATAAAGAGTATCCGGCTGGGGCATCCAGTCAAGATCAGAAGACTCTCAGGAGATTAGCGGGCAATTTCTACTTGAACCCGGATGGCGTCTTATACAGAAGAAACCACGATTTGGTGTTGTTGCGTTGTGTAGACGAGAAAGAGGCAAAGCTTCTCATGGAGGAAATTCACGAAGGTGCCTTTGGTACGCATGCTGGTGGACATGCTATGACAAGAAAGCTGCTGCGGGCAGGTTACTTTTGGCTGACAATGGAAACTGATTGTTTCAAGTTCGCAAGGAAGTGCCACAAGTGCCAAATCTATGCTGACAAGATACATGTGCCTCCGAGCCCTCTGAATGTGATGTCATCTCCATGGCCATTCTCGATGTGGGGAATCGATATGATTGGAAAGATCGAGCCGATGGCTTCTAACGGGCATCGGTTCATCCTAGTAGCAATCGATTATTTCACCAAGTGGGTAGAAGCGGCGTCCTACGCAAATGTAACGAAGCAAGTGGTGGCTAGATTCATCAAGAGAGATATCATTTGCCGATATGGGATTCCCAAGCGGATAATCACGGACAATGGTTCAAATCTGAACAACAAAATGATGAAGGAGCTCTGTCAGAATTTCAAGATCGAACATCACAACTCCTCCCCTTACCGACCCAAAATGAACGGCGCTGTTGAGGCGGCCAATAAAAATATCAAGAAAATCGTCCAGAAAATGGTGGTGACTTATAAAGATTGGCATGAAATGCTACCTTTCGCTTTGCACGGTTATCGTACGACGGTACGCACATCAACCGGGGCAACTCCGTTCTCGTTGGTATACGGAATGGAAGCGGTATTACCATTAGAGGTTGAGATCCCTTCTTTGAGGGTATTGCGAGACGTTCAGCTGGACGAGGCAGAATGGGTAACGAATAGATTGAACCAACTGAGTTTGATGGATGAGAAGAGGCTAGCTTCTCTGGCATATGGTCGTTTGTATCAGAGACGAATGAAGAAAGCGTACGACAAGAAGATAATTCCGCGAAGCTTTCAGACGGGCGACCTTGTGCTGAAAAGGATTCTCCCGCCGCAAGCAGATCACAGGGGCAAGTGGACCCCCAACTACGAAGGGCCATACGTTGTCAGTAAGGTTTTTTTAGGAGGAGCTTTATTGCTGTCCACCATGGACGGAGAAGACTTTGCGTCACCTGTGAATTCGGACGCAGTTAAAAAATACTTTGCTTAAAATAGACCCGCTGGACGGAAAAAAGAGAGTCCAGGCAAAAATGGGGCATCCTGGCGAACCAAAAACAGAATGAAAGGTTCGGGCAAAAGTTAGGGATAAAATTGAAAAATGTACACCCGCGAAGTTGAAAACCTACACTGGGCGGCTTCGGCAAAAAAGGGTATCCCGGTGAACTGAAAACCCGTAAAGGGCGGCTCACGCAAAAGTTAGGGATTTGAAAAGCAAATGACTGCGGTTCGAATTCGATATCTCAATGAGCATCAATGCGGGAGAATATATTTGAGGAGTCAGTTATCGGATACAACCTCTTCAGAAGTGGGGATACCGGGAAAGCATTAGAGTCGGACGAGTCATGGGAGGATCAGTTCGTGGTGTTCATCTGCATCCAGTTGCCGACATGTGTACAAAACTTAATTTGTCAAAATATTTATGCTTCTTGTGCATACTTGCATACTTATGTATTTGCTTTGCGTAGCTTCCTCTTTTCAGGAGGTACATCCCGTGTACAAAAACTCCGCCCATTCAGGGGCCCAATCAATGAAAATGTGTTATTCAGTACTTGATGCCTGTTCCTTACTGTTTTGTGCATGATAAAACGCCTAAGTTTATTGAAGCTAGCATGAGTATAACGTCACTGGCCCCTGCCAACAATTGTTAAAGCTTTGAATTAACTGAGTGTAACGTCACTAACCTGAATTGAGTTGATTGCATAGGCTTGTCGTGTCTTGTTTGTGTTGTTGCAGGTTTCATAACCATACGAGGAAGGTGATCAACAGATTGTGATGACGAAAGACTCAGTCTTCACGCAAGTCACGCATGTTCTTCCTGAAGAAGGATAGAATTTCCCAGCTAGCCGTAGCTTACTCGAAGGGAGCAGAAAGGTTATTCGTCCTCAGCAGAGTTTGGCGATTCCCAGATCGTAAGACTGTATTCAGACAGGTTCGTCTTTCCCCACAGGGTCATGCACTCTCCCCCCAGCGGAGTCAGTTAATTTTTCCCGAGAGAATCATCCCATCCCCAGCGGAATTCTCTTTGCAAGTGTTTTCATTCCTTCCAGTGGAACTCGAAGAATATGACTCTCCAAAGCAGAATTGATGGTGGGTCCTGTCGTTTATTTTGTCAGAGATACTGGTGATATCAGTTCACGTTCCAGCAGAAAGTCCGATCATACCATGCATCTGTTTTTCCCCAGCAGAGTTGTATTCCCCAGCAGGGGGTTACCTCAACAAGGCGTTTGGTTTGAGTTCCTAATTTCCCAGCCGGGTCGACTTCACCCTTCCAGCATTTATTTTGCTGGAATAATTCTGTAGCATCTGGCTATCCCCGGCGAGTCGGCATTATCTTTAGCATTTATTTTGCTGAAGCAGTTCCTGTATCCTAGCGGTTCAGGTGGAGAGAGCTCTCGCTCAAATGAATTACCAAACATTCAAGATCTCGGCATGAGACATTCGACGAAAATGTCAGCTTTGGCATTATTCCCCACCAGAGTCGGTAGAATAAGTTTCTCTTTGTCCCCGAGCAGAGTTACTTATGTCCCCGCCAGAGTTTTTGTTGAAGTTCTCTAGTCCGATCAGCGGATTGTTTCCTGCAAAGTTGTTGTTACGTCAGCATTAAAAGGGTTTCCATGAATCAGAATTTCAGAGGCCACCGCCGGTTATCAGAACAGGCGTCCGATAGTTTGGGTTCCAAACATCCCCAGTAGAGTTCATCTCAAAGTCGCTGTCACGTCAGTGCTAAGAAGTTTGTGGGTGAGGATCATTGAAGAACTAAGTCCTGACGTGGACCATTTACTCCTATATTGACGGGATTTCTTCAGAAGTGGGCGTCCTTACGTGGACAGGTTTAGTTCCCTGTATTGGTGGGGTGTGTTAGTCCTATCGTGGGCAGATTCGGTTTCTCGAAATTAGTGGAATAGGAGGTCATGACGTTGACAAAAGTGGTTACTCTTTGTGGTGGTGTCCTGACGTGGACAGATCAGACCAATGTGTGAGTCCTTACGCGGACAAGTCTTATTTCCTCAGCGGGTCGAAGACGCCTGAGTCCTAACGTGGACATATCAGGACAAGATCAGTGTCCTGACGTGGACAAATCAAAGAAATTATTATTCCTAACGTGGAGAAGTGGGTCCTAACGTGGACGATGTAGTCCTTACGCGGACAAATCAAAAGAGGCGATTCCTAACGCGGAAAGTATGTAGTCCTTACGTGGACATATTAAGATGGCATTCCTTACGTGGAAAAATGTAGTCCTGACGCGGACAAATCGGAAAGAGGTTCATTCCTTACGTGGAAATATCAGAGCCCTTACGTGGACATGTCAAGAGCATTCCTTACGTGGAAGGAAAATGGTTTCCTTACGTGGAAAGACGAGTTTATTCTTTACGGGGAAAGACTAAGTCCTTACGCGGACATATCAAGATTGATTCCTGGCGTGGAAAGATTGAGTCCTGACGCGGACAGATCAAAGAAGGTATTCCTAACGTGGAAGAGGAAGTTTATTCCTTACGCGGAGAAATTGGGGTCCTTACGTGGACAGATGCAAGAAAAGTTGAGTCCTAACGTGGACAGGTTTAGAAGAATGATGTACTCCTTACGTGGAAAGCTGAGTCCTGACGTGGACAGGTTTAGAATCAAAGAATTCCTTACGTGGAAAGATTGAAGTCCTGGCGCGGACATGTCAAGTGGTATTGGAGTCCTTACGTGGACAGAGTGATATAGTTCTCCTTATGTGGAAAGAAGATTGCTTCCTGACGTGGAAAGATGAAAAGTTTAGTCCTGACGTGGACAGATACAGAAAAGATGATTCCTAACGTGGATAGGCGTTAATCCTAACGTGGACGATGTTGTTCCTAACGTGGATAAGTGTTACCCCTAACGTGGAAGAATTTTATTCCTAACGTGGACGATTCAGTTTATGGAAACGCAGACGAGTTATCCCCAACGAAGTTGCCGAGATTTTCCTGGGTTAACAGCAAGTGGAGTCCAAACGTGGACAGGTTCTAGTTGAGATTTCTTCGTATTGATGACAGACAGAGTCCTAACGTGGACAAGCAAGCAATCTGTTATGACAGAGTACTCTTCAGAATGATGAAGACAATCCCCAGCACAGTCGCACGAGATCAGTGGGTTGCTGTAGCAGTCAGATTCAGCTGATGGATGTTGTTCCTCAAGCAGGAGCGCAGTTTAGTTCTGTGGTTGGAAAATTTCTGGTTTCACTAGTATTCAACCGTCTCGTACCGCGAATGTCTGAAGGCTCCGGGCTCTTCATCCAATCGGGTCCAAGTCGCTTGAATAGGGGCAGCTGTTGCACCCTAAAATTTGCTCAACCTTATTCTTTGGTTTATGTTTCATTATCATTAGCATTTGCATATAGAGTCATGTACATAGACTAATCATCTGCATAGCATAAGCATAGCAAGTCATACAACAGGGGGACCAATCATTATTCTCATCTCTAGAGGCCTATCAAGAGGTTATTATCCTGATTCAATCTCATTCAAGTCATCAGGAAAGATTTTGAAAGCAAAGAGTTCAGCAGATCAAGCCTTGAGTCCATCTCCTAGTTGAGGGTATCTGAGGATCAACAAGAGAGTTGTGAGCTGTAAGTTGGAGGCATGGATAGCATCTAGACATTATGAGAGGCTTACAAGGTCATTTGGAGAAGGAGACAAGTCATTGATGAGAGCACAAGAGCTACAGTTGAAGATAGTCAACTAGGGTTTCATCTGGGTCAACCCTAGGTCAACCCTAGGTCAATTGACTGATTTAAGGGGCATTCAAGGCTATGGGAGAGATGTGGGGTTCATCATTGGACATATAAAGAAGGATATGGAGATATGCCAAGGAGAATTCAAGAGAAATCAAGGAGAAGAGGAGTTACTAAATTAGGGTTTCTGTGTAAAATCCCCTAGTTTAGGTCAAATTTCCAAGCAAGATAAGTCAAAATGCAAGCTTCAAATGGCTTCTTGGCCAACATGAAACTTGTAGAGGATCTCAAGACCTTTAATTTGAGTGGTGGAAGACATCAAGGAGATTTATAGAACTCAAGTTATGGTCCTTGCAAGTTACAGGTCATCTGAGGTGTCTGAATTTTTGTCTGTGAAAGTGACTTGACTTCCAAGCTAATTTTGCCCCTCAAGGAGATTTCAAATGAATTCTTGGTCAACATAAGAATTATTCCTCATTGTCTTAGCTTTCTAGAATGGTATAGTATGCCTTCATAGGATGTGTGGAACTCAACTTATGGTCTTGGCAAGCAAAGGGTATTTTGGGCATTTGTGAATTACAGGTCATTTTAACCTATGTCCAAAACTCATACAAGGAGGCCTCAAATGGAAAAACTTACAACATCAAACTTGCTCCAAATGGGATTTTAAGTCTAGAAAGAAGGTCACAAATTATTGGAGAAGCTCATAACATGAAGTTGCATAATTGGTCAAAATATGAACTAAAATGGCTTATAAAGTGAATAAATTCAAGATGGAAAATGGTTTGGGAGATTTACAAGTCCAAATGGAGACTTCCAATATATGATTTTGAATGGAAAAGCAATTCTAAGAACAATGGTTCAAACACTTTTTTGAGTTTAGAAGGAAAAAAGAAAGTTATCTTTGGTTACTTGTAATTGAAGAAACATAACCAAAATGGATCAAAGTTGGAAAACAAGGGAATGTGCAAGATGGATCTAGAATGTTCATATGAGGTCTATATATTCATGAAATGAGAATTTAGCAAGGGTTGGCTTCATTTTCACCAAGAATTTCCAAAATCCTCTCATTCTTTTTCATTGAAGTTTCATTCCAATCTCACAAATTCTTCACCAAATCATCATCAAAATCAACTTCATTCTATTGATTCATCATCATAGAGTAGAATTCAGTCAAGAACAAGGTGGTTAGGATCCATTTTCGAGCACTTTCTTCATCAACATCAAAATTGAAGTTTCCATTGGACAGCATAATTCAAGCCAGGAATCCTCAAAGCATTGCATACAGAATCAATCACTGAGTAAATTGATCAAGATTCAAGCCTTGGAAGCCTCAGATCCTCAATCTTCCATAGCTGTCATCAAGCTTTTGCACCAGGTATGTTTGCTCTGCCACAGCTTGATTCAATTAGGTTAGCACGAATTTATTAGTTTAGACATGATGTAGAAGGTTAGTAGAGCAGTTAGGGTGAATTTGGAGAGGTTTGGTGATGTTGATTAGCAGGTTGTAGAAACTGTTAGGGCTTGAAACTCTTAGGTTAGTGCATTAGAATCTTAGCTTGATAGCGCAGGTTAGTTACCATTAGTTGTAGATTAGGTTAGTGCAAGTTTGAGGAAGAATTGTTGTGGTGCATATCAGAGAACTTCCATGGTGACCAGAGTTTGATGCCATCGGGTTTGTTGATCTAGTGAATTTCAAAGCAAACTAGTGCTATAGGATTATAGAGGGAGAGATCCTGAGCAACTTTCATGTTTATGGCATGTTGATTCATGGCCTGGTGATGGAGAACAGAGGGATGGAAGCTTGCTCGTGCATGGAGTTTCATGGAGATTGAAACCCTAAGTTCAGAACCAAGGAAGAAGACACAATCGTGTCCATCCATTTCGTATGAGACTTTTGACTGGATGAGCAATCGTGTGGCCTATATTTGAAGCAGATTTTGGAGGGAGTTGACTGGGTGCCAAACGCACCGTTTCATTAATTGAAACGGGCGGGCCTCAGATTGTTTTGTTATCCCCACCCCCAGTTTTAGGCCCAATACCATATTGAACGTGATTTTGCTTCTATTTGCACCCCTGCGTGTTATTTTATTTTTTTCAATAATTCTGATTGATGCTGGGCCTTGTTCTTTTTGCTAACAACACCCCTGTCTGCGTGGCCCATCCTGAATTGAACTGGGCGCATATTCTAAATACACCCCTCCCTCTCATTTTAATTCAATTTAATTTTTAATTCCATTTTAATTTTTCACCAACTTTGAAAATTCATAATAAATTCATAGAAAATGCATTTTAATTCATTCTTTTTACATCTTTTTCATTAAAGTGTCTAGAAAATTATAGAAAAATAAAATTGCATTTTTATTTTCATTTCATATTTTTTTCATATTTTCTAAATAAATGTCATATTAAATAGCTTCATTTCATGCATAATTTTACTAATTTTTGTTCTCTTACATGCTTTAATATTTTTTGGTCATTCTTTTTATATTGTTTAGATGAGATATTCAACTTGTAGAAATATTTTAGTTCCCATTTTTAGGAGTTAATTTTAGGTGATTAACATAGGTTTGAACATCATGAACAAAACTAGGGTTTTTAGGTGATGACTTAGGAAGTTTAATTCTTTCCCTTAGGACTTAGGGTTTGAATAGATTAGTTATGGGACTATAGGGGCTATGGGTAGTTACTAGATCCCTTAGAAAAAGTTAGGATTCCCCTACTGCTATTATTACTGTCTGTATATCTGATTGACTGGTGTGGTGTGCCCTCTGGGGATTATTTCTTGCTTGTTTGGGTATTGGGTTTGTCTGGGGCCCTGGGGAAGCTGAAGATTTGAGGAGATGAAGACCATTGGAGATCCAGAGATTAAAGATCAACTGCCAGAGTTGGAGAGGAGATTCTTGCTAGCAGATGCTAAGGAGACTAGGGTTTAGGAGCTAGGCAGAGCTCTAGGTTAGAAAGTTTGTTTCTCAAACATGGATTGCCTTGTCTGCATCCATTCTTCTCTGTGATTCAGAGTCTCTCTAAGACACTCACCCCCTTCCTTTGGAAGGCTTGGTGATAGTGTCTATGAGATAGAACTCTTGAGAGAAAATGTCTCTTGTGTTAGAAGCAGTCTGTTCACCACCCTTGGTAGTCAACTGATTGCTTAACACCCAATTCACTCTTGTGACTAATTCCTCATCCTGGAGGTTTGAACTTGAAGAAAAGCCATTGCAGATGGAAGACAGATGATCAAAGCCCTTGTCTGAAGGCCATGAAGATGGAGATTGATGTTTGTTGAAGCCTGTAGCTGCTTGGAGATTTCTTGAAGGTGGATGTTGATTCAGAGCTGCTGATGCTGTTTCTTGTTTGCTGTATTTCATTTGTTGATGTATTGATTGGTTTTCCTGACTGTATTGTTTGCTGTTTACCCTGTTGGGTTGAAAGTGAAGTCTGTTCACTTTTGCCTATTGTTTTCTAGGTTCGAGGTTGAGTGGGACTCCCTTGCCTCGCTTGTATTGTTGCATCCATGCATTTTACTGCTTTACTGTATATATATCTGATATTGTTTCTGTTTCTGCCTATCCCTTAGGATCTCTGTTTCTCTCTGCGCAAGAGAGGAGCATGATAGACTCTAGGTCTTAACCCATGCATGATAACATTAGGATAGTTTGTTTCCCTTCGCAACCGTAGGTTAGAGTTCTGTCTCTTTCTTTCTCAGAACAAACAGAAAAACACATAAAGATTTCAAACACAATAAAAGACACTTCTTCCGTAAAAGAATGTGAACTCATCAAAGCGTCATTTTTGTCCGCTTGGACCGCTAATCAGAAAAACCTTTTTCAGAAGGAATAAAATCAACCAAGACAAGCTTGTGTCGTACGTGGCCCGAACTACGTTTGCTCTGATCTTTCATGCCGTATGAAAGTACGTAGGCATAGGATGCGATATCCTAGCGAGCAACCTTCCCCTCCTTTCCCGTAGGTAGGCGAACTACGTTGACTCTGATTTCTCGTTCCAGACGGGAATACGTAGGCATAAAGTGCGATACTTTGCCGAGTCATTTTTATTTTCGTTTTATTTTCTTTTTAACCCTTGACCTATAGTTTAGATAGAATAACAATCCATACCTGAAAACAAGCGTGGATCCCGTCGAGTACGACGGACGTGAGGGGTGCTAATACCTTCCCCTTGCGTAACCGACTCCCGAATCCAGGTTTTGGTTGCGATGACCATACCTTTCCCGTGTTGTGCGAGGTTTACTCTGAGCGTTTCCTTTCCCTCCCGTGGGATAAATAACGCGCGGTGGCGACTCTTCTGTTCAGCCGGCGCCGATTTTCGCAGTAGCGACAGCAGCCATTTTGCGATAGTACATGATCAGATGACTCTTAGGACAAGTGGCACCCTCATAACAATCGAAGTTCGGAGTTTTGAACTTCGGGGGAATAACCAAACCTGAGACCAAACAAACGTCCCTTGCAGCAGTCCCAAAAATTTATCGCCTTCTACCTTTCTCAATCTCTGGACGATAGTGTCTACTTCCTCACGAAGCTTGTCATGTTTCTCATAACCTTCAACATTCTCATCAAGATTATCAAAGCCTGTCTCATTGAAATACGGTTGCGCACGGGTATGTACGACAGGTGGTGCAAAGATAGGAGCCCCCCTAGAAACTTCGGAAAATGAAGGCACGGCTTGCTGAACAGGCTGATTAATCGGAACAGTAGCTTGAGGAGGCACAAAACCTGGGGCAAGACCATAAGGTGGGTCCCTTGCTACGGTCACATTCGGTGGAGGGTCCACAGTAACACCGGTAATCTCTGAAACAACAGTGGGCTGGGTATCCATCTTAGCATTCATGACGTGTAACAATTCCATCATACGCCCCATACCCCCTCGAAGGTCTTCAAGTTCATTGCTAAGGCGATCAATCTCTTTTTTCTGATCCTCCATTCTCTTCCGAGTTTGAGCTCTGGTGTTGTACTGGTGCCGAGGACTCAGGGTGACGAAACTGGAAGGCGAGAGAACCGAACATGAGAAAACGGAAGACACATGCAATGCAAGAAAGTATATGATGCTATGATGCAAATGCGAATGAAGATTTCATGAAATTCAAACATTTATGAATGTCGTGGGGTACCAAAAAATTTCCTGGTTTTTTCATTTTTATTTTATCCCGCGATGTAAATGATGTTTGAATTCCGTGAAATACAATGCAATGGAATGCTTTATGGATGCCATGCACATGAATACACAAAACCCTAGGTTAAAAGTCATGAGTGGAGTTAAGGTCTACCCATCCCCAAAGGAGTGTACTATAGGTTAGTTGTACCTGCAAAACAAGGTTCTAAAAAGTGCCCAAAGTCATCAGCCCATCTTTCGGATATTATCACCCTTCCGACTGACTCAGGGGTTAATAATATTCTCAAGAGAACCTCTTTTGAGTGTAGTATCGCGTAGCAGCCGTTGTAGGATTACTCCCACATAGCTCCCGCACTACGTCCTAAATAAGGCCAAAGTGGTGTAAAGGTACTACGGTCCTCAATATCACAGACTCCAATCGACCATGGAAAAAGTTTTCACGATTACTCGTTCAACCGAACCATTTTCGAAAAGGTCTCAACTGAGCGGTGATTCTCGAATCAGCTTGGTCGGGATTCAACTCCCTATAAGCCTCATCGAATATATCCCCATCCTATAATAATGTCACTAGTCCGGGTGTAGGACTTATCTCACAACACAAGGAACAGTCCCAAACCAGAGCACAAATATATACATGCAAAATAACAAAACAAGTAGCAATATATATGAACAAATTAGGGATAACCCTCAAAGATTTAGAATCCCCAGTGAAGTCGCCATTTTCTGTTGCGGTGGAAATAGGATCACAAACTATTAATTAATTTGAATCACAATTCAGTTCACAACCGCTCTTTGATTTATCCGAAGGAAAAGGTCAAAAGAGGGAAAACCTATTTTTGCATCGTAAACACAATGCGGGGGAAGATCTAGGGTTCGGGGGTTGGTTAAATTTAGGGAAGGTATTAGCACCCTAAACTTCCGTAGTACTCTACGGGAACCTTTTGTTCAAATGTTTACTATTTGCTTTATTTATTTGCTTAAAGTATATGTACAAAAGATAAAAAGTGAGAAAGGAGACCTAAGGGGTTAATTCTAAGTTTACTCGGCAAGACATCGCATCTTGTGCCTACGTATCCTTACGGGAGTGGAATCAGAGTAATCGTAGTTCCCCTCAAAAGGGAGGTTAGAGACTTCTTGACTGTGGTCAAGGCCTCAATGGGGAATAAACGTATCTTAAGGACACGCTTACGCGGAGTGTAGAAACTCCAAATCTCTACGTTGAATTGTTAAGTTGTAATTAGGGTTAAATTAGGGATTCCACGGCGGGAAACCCTAAAATGAGCGCGGCGGCTCTTTGACCTAATGCTAGGGGTAAAATTGTAATTTGGCCTGCGGCGAGGGATTTGTGAAAATTAGGGTTTGTAGTTTGTAGTTTTGAGGATTTGAAATTGAATGTGTGAAGTTTTACGGACTATTGGCGCGACGGCCAAACAGTTAGACCTAACCTTCGGATGTGTGCAATATGACAGTGGTATTGATAAACGTGATTTAAAATCATACAAGCAGAGTATTAATGGCATAAATTAAAACCATACACGCAGAAAATTAAAGACAGAAATTAAAACGCGATTATTAGGGTTCGCGAGGTTACAGATGAGAAGCAATTACAATAACAATGAAACTCAAATAAAACGCAATGTAATAAACTGCAAAATAAACACACGTGTTAAGGAGAAAAAAAAATGCAATACGGAGATTCTTGTTGTTTTTAAAAAGAAAAGAGATTTGATTAAGTTAAGAGATGTTCACATAAAAAAAAATTATTTTAATTTTCGAAAAAAAGGTTTTAATCTAATTATCTACAAAAAAAAGATTTGATGTCATTATTTTTAACAATATTTTTAGTTGTTATTTTAAAAAAAAAGTTCTTAATTTTATCATATGAAAATTTCAAGTTATTTGTTTTAAAAAGGGTTTTTAATTATTATTTTGTTAAAAAACAATTTTTTGTATTAGTTTTTTTTAAAAAAGATTTAATAAAATTAATTACTAATTATAAAAGAAAATACATAAAAAAATAAAAGGGGTTGGGCCGGTCATCACTCCCGGACCCAACCCGGTGGAAGTAAATGTGACAAAAGGAAATTTTTTAGGGTTTCACAACCCTAAAATCATTCACGACGCCGTTCTTCTTCTTCCTCGCTATCTTCCTCGCTGTGATCCTCTCCGATCGTGTTGAAAAAAACCTGAAATCACTGAACCAATGTTAAACACGATGGTATCATGTTCCTGGCTTACCTTCTTCGTTCGCAATTGGTACGGAGGCGATGATGTTGCTGAGCCTCCGAGGTGTTTGCCCGTCGTTGAATGAACGGCGCTGGTGAACTCGTCCCACTGGGCTCGTCTCGTTTCGATCTCTCTCTCTCTCGGCTACTAGCCCGTTAGGGTTTGGCTTGCGATGGTGGTTTCACCGTTTTTTTTCCTAGCGTTTTCACTCAGGTGATATCATTCCCTTTTATAACTTTTTCGATCTTTCTTTTGGGCCTTTGTTAACAATGGATTTGCGTTACTCTTTCACTGAGATATAATGTCTGATTTGATTTCATCTCGATTTGTTCGGTTTTTCAGATACCGATTGGGTTCCAATTGGATGCTTTCTGATACGGATTGGATCTTGCTTCCTCTTTTAGGATTTGATTGGGGGTTTTTGATTTCCAGCTGATATGGATTCTTTGATCTGATTCGAAGCTTTCCATTTTCAGAACTCCTTGATGGATTCGCTCGGATTTCATTTGATTCGTTTGATATCTGAACTGATTTGTTTTGATTTCGAACTGATTTGAACTATTTTTGATGCAGTCTAGATTGGATTTTCGTTGGATATCTGCTTCTGATTTCTGGATTTCGGTTTTGAAACCTACATTAACTTTTCCTCTTCTTCTTTCAGGGTAGGTACTATGGCTTCGATCGCGTCAAACGCTGCCGAGGAAGGTATACGGCAATGATGACAATTTTCTGAGCCTTCGAGGGATATTCTTCGATGATGTCGCGGTTCAGAACAGGAGTTCTGGGCTTGTTACGATTTCCTGCTTTTTCTGCTATGGTTTTGTGAACTCATCGAACTGATATGTTTGATCTGAACCTTTTTCACTATTTCTGATATGGTTTTGTGAACTTGTCTCACTTTCTGATACGAGGGTTCTGCTTTGTGGTTTATCAGATGTGCATTTGTTACACTTCCATTTGAGTTGCCTTGTGATAATCTAATTTGTCTTTTTTTTCTGATATAGGTCCAATCTACGGTTTGATCATCTTCTTTAACATCAGGTCCGCTGTTTGTACCCAACTGCGAAGTTTGAACTCCATTTCTTGATTCTTAGGGCAATGATGCTCTGACTGAGCCCTTGTCCTTTTCAACCACTTGACTAGTATGATTCATGCTGTGATTTGGTGTGGTTGTCTGCTGCAATTCAGTGTTTTTCGTGATTTGCCATTCGAACTGGTTCGAATTGGAACTTGCCTTTAACTGATGCTGCTGAACCTTTTTGATACTTTGTTCGATGCAATTGGACGCAGCTTGTTTTGTGTCTCATTTTTCTGTTCTGTTTGAACTTGATTTTTATGGGCTCACTTATGTGTTGCAGAGTTGATGCAGCTTATGCATTGCTTTGGTTTTGAATTCTGAATTCTGAATCTGGTACTGATGCTGTTGTGGAATTTCAGGTGTGAAAAAAACTTTGAACACAAAGTGATTCAGACCTGCCGGCATCCGGGTCTGAATCCAGATTGACTATGTTGCCTTACTCTCGTATCAGTTTGGAAATCCAATTGCGGCAAAAACGAATCAGTCCCGCTTCTTTTATCACTTCTATCTCTCGGATGTCCCGTAATGATAAGAACAGGTGTTATCCGATCTGACGCCAACGGCGCGGATTGGTAACGGGGGTAGGACGCAGCTTCGGTTGTGCCACTCCCGGCACTCGATGATGACGATGGTTCTGAGAGTGTCGAAAACAAACTCTAACATTTTTCTATTCTGTTTGTGTTTTATTTCTCTTTGTGCAGGTTAATCGGAGGAACATGGAATACTGTCCAATGGATGAACCTCATGAAGACTCCAATGAATCTTTAGGACTTAGGATTTTTAGAGTAAATGTAATATCTGTAGTTGTAATTTTACAGCGCTTCAGAATGTGAAACAATTTACTCCTTTTTGTATGATGATCTCTTTTATGAAATAAAAATGTCAGAACTTCATTTATATATCCATGACCTGCTCCGTTTTGAATTTACTTATTTTTATTTCTAGTTATAAATTATAAATGTTTGTGAATAAATCCACAAATATTTAAATTCATTAACATAGTCATAAGCCATAAATATTCATGGGTGATATTCTTGTCCATGTATTTTTCCCATTTGTATTCCCAATCTCATCACCTGACTACATTCCAACTTAGATTCTAGCCAACAATTTTATAACCAAACACAAATGTGCGCCGTAATCACAACAGATTCAACGATGATAACCTTGCCCATAATTGAATTCCACTGATCAAATGCTAGGAGCAACAATCCAATAATATCCAATTAAACCGTGCCTTATTAACAGCATTGGGAGTGCTCTGGAAATAAACCATGAGCAATAAAATAGGTCTTAAATCCAGTTGGGCCCGACAAATTTCAATACCGAACACATCGAATTGGCGCCTTGATATAGTCAAACCCGGTGATAAATAAATGCCTCAGAAATAGTGTCTCAAATGCCTCAAAACTTAGTAACAGCCCGTCTTCAAGGAATTAGCAGAATCCACGTAAAAATACCCCTGGAACCAATCCTGCAAAACAAACACCTCCATGACTTGATAGCGGTTAGCAAATGCACATACGAGATGCTATGCGAAATGAATGACTAAATATAAGGGTAAAATTTGGGGTATTACATAGAGCAATTTTCATGGCTAATTCGTGACTGTTACATTGCACATGTGAAGAGAAAATTAGAAAATTGGATTGGCTAGATTGGGCCTCAATTGAGTTTCTAAAGCCCATGGAAACATTCTACATATTCATTGGATTGATTTTAGATCAATTTTGGCTTTCATTTCGTGAAGAACACTGAAGTTGCAGTTGAAAAATTTCAAGGAGCAAATGAAATCGTGTTTTGAGTTCCAGGCTGATTCAGAGGAAATTGAAGTTTACAACATCTTTCTCTTGCATCCTTGAATGATTCTGGAGAGTTTTGAAGGTTGAGTCAAGCTCTAGCTACCTCTGTTAATGGATCTACACCAGGTATGTAACCTTCAAATTTCTCACCATTGTAGGAAGATGTAGATCAATTTGCATATGTGGTTAGGATCTAGTTAAGGAGTAGATCGTTTCTGGACAGAATTTTGGACAATTAGAGACAAATTTAGGTGATGTGTTATTTCTGTTGAGGCACGGTTTAGCTTGATCATGAGGATTTAAGTTGAATTGGATAGATCAATGTGATGTATGAAGCATGAAGAACATTTCTGTATCATTAGATTTGCAATTGGTGATGTTTGATCTTGATGACCTTTCTGAACTTTGATTCGTGATTTAAAATCTATGGAGAGTTAGAATGTATGAATAGGAGATTTGAGATCTTGATGAAATTCTGGAAAGATTGATATAAGGATTGTTGATGTTTGATCCCCTACAACCACCTGCTCACCGGAGAAGACGACCGAAGTCTTCTCCGGCCACCACACTGAATCTCACTCAGGCCAGCCTGAGTTTTGGAGAAGATGATCTTTGCACCATTAGATCAAGCCTTGACCGAAGACTAGACCACAGATCCAACAGATGCGTTTTATTTCTTTTGGTTGACTTCTGAGGATTGAAACGATGTAGTTTCATTAAATGAGGTGTCACGCTCCTAGCTCTTGGATTAGCTGACCAGTCCACGCATCCTGTGGCTCATGTTTTATTCTGGGTTTTTATTTTCTTTTATTCATTTTGTTTATTTTAAATGCTTTATTGATTCAAAAAATCACAATAAATTCAAATTTATCCAAAAATTATTTCAAAAATATCTCCATGATCTTGAGAGAATTTTTGATTTTCTGAAATCAATAAAATGCATTTTTATGCATTTTTCAATTTAATTTGATTTTTCTTATTTTGTTTAATTCTCTTAATTTTGCATATTTGATCATCTGCCTTGTTGAATTTTGTTCTTCCAATTGGTGATGAATCTGGCTTTGATTTCTTAGTATGTTTTAGGGTAGATATCCATGTTCCCTTAGAATTTTTGTTGGAATTTTAGAACAACTTTAGGTTCTGTTTTAGGTGTTGATATTAGAGCCTTCCCAAACTTGTGGATCACCTTGATACCTTTCAAACTAGAAATTATTTAGGTGACTTAGAAGTTGAATTAGGCTTTAATATTTTAACCCTAGGTTGTTCAAACATGTTTGTTCCCCTATGAATTTTATTAGAATTTTAAAACTTTGTTTTCTATTTTAGTTGTATTTTGCAAGTTGCTTGTGCTTGTGATGTTCTATTTTGTGTGCCTTTGTTTGTTTGGTTTTGTTGGTGACCTTGGAGCTGGATTTGCTTGGATTCCTTCTTGGGAGGTCTTCTAGACTTGGTGTAGCTGCTGTGGCTTGAAGATTGGAGCTTGGAGTTAAAGTTTCCTTTTCTTTTAGGAGTTGTTTTAGGAGCTTAGGAAATTAGGGTTTTAGGAAGAGCCACTAGGACTAGTTTTGATTCTTTCATCAAACATAGAATGCATTGTGTGCTTCTATTCTATCCAATGATGTAAAGTCCTCCTAGGGAAACTCCATCTCTCCTTTGGAGGGATGTGTGGTATGCCCATAGTTGAGTAG
Source organism: Lathyrus sativus (assembly GCA_963859935.3). Lineage (NCBI taxonomy): Eukaryota > Viridiplantae > Streptophyta > Magnoliopsida > Fabales > Fabaceae > Lathyrus > Lathyrus sativus. The sequence goes on from OZ012739.1 coordinate 645,865,151, forward strand.
AACTTTGAGGATGCCTTTCCATTTCAATGTTGGTACTTGATGATTTCCTTTGGTTTTCATTTGTTTTTCAACATTGCAACCTTGATCTTAGTGTTTGTTCCTCTGCTTGGAGTGTGCTTGCTAGAGCTTGAAGATGAAGTTTGATGAAGCTTGAAGATAGAATCTAGCTTGAAGATGAAGACCATTTTGATGTCAACTTTGCTGTCAAGAGGATTTGCTGTTTAGAGCTGTTGCTGTTGAGTATTAAAGATGCTGTCTGCTGAAGACTGTTGTTGCTGCTTTCTCTGCTTCTTTTCTTTTGTTGTATAGTCTGTTTGCTTGTGTTGATTACCTCTAGGTTTGAGGTGGAGCTTGTCTCCTCTTGCCTGTTGTTTTCTTAGGTTGGAGTTTGAGCTGGACTCCCTTGCCTCGCCTGTACTGTTGCATAGCATGCATTTTACTGTTTACTGTTTACCGTTTACTGCTTGCTTTCTTTTGCTGTTTCCCCTAGGATCTCTGATTTCCTCTGTGCAAGAGGGAATTATGACAGACATTAGGTTTTGACCCATGCATGATAACTGTAGGTAGATTCCCCTTTCAACCATAATATTAGGGCGTCTTTCTCTTCTCCTCTCAAAACAATTCAAAAACACAGTAATAAGGTTAATTGAAGTTGTGCGTTACGAGCCTTAAGCTATCTAGGAAAAGGTTGGTGGAAGGTCTCTCTCCAGTAATCTGGATGTTAGTGTGGTACCCTTTGGGTGACATACGAAGCGTTCACTCATGGGTCATAGTCTCTAGTGCGACTGAGATTGCAAACATCCTAAAAAAAACAGTTCTTTCGTAAAAGATTCAAACAAACATTCAAACTCTGTTTTTGTCCTCTTGGACCTTTAATCAGGAAAACCCTTTCTTGAGATAAAAAACGGTTAGACAAGCTTGTGTCTTCTGTAGCCCGAACTACGTTTACTCTGATCTTTCATGCCGTACGAAAGTACGTAGGCACGAGATGCGACATCTCGGCGAGCAACCTTCCCCCCTTTAACCCGTAGTTAGGCGAACTACGTTGACTCTGATTTCTCGTTCCAGGCGGGAATACGTAGGCATAAAGTGCGATACTTTGCCGAGTCATTTTCTTTTCTTTTTTAGCCCATACCTTTAGAGTAGATAGATAAACATACCCTAGACAGAAAACAAGCGTGGATCCCATCGAGTACGACGGACGTGAGGGGTGCTAATACCTTCCCCTTGCGTAACCGACTCCTGAATCCAGGATTTGGTTGCGATGACCATTCCTTTCCCTCTTTGCGTTAGGTTTACTCTGAGCGTTTCCTTTCCCTCTTGTGGGATAAATAACGCATGGTGGCGATTCTTATGTCATAGCCGGCGCCGATTTTCACAGTAGCGACAGCTGGCGACTCTGCTGGGGACTCCAACGGTTCCCTATACGAGTCAATCCTAGCGCTTGTTTTCCCGTCTGGGGTTTTGTAGGTATTTATTTTTCTGTCTTTACTTTCAGTACTGTATATTATTGTTATTGTGCTGTGGGTAGAGGGTTAGTTTGAGGGATAAGCCGGACCTGGGCTTGAGTGCACATAGACTTAGAAGTAAAGAGTAGTGGTTAGCCTGCTTGCTTTGCTCGCACCAGCTAGCTACGAAATTTACACTCAGACGAGATTCTATTTGATGGCATCTTGCCTGGCCCTTTGGGCTCGACAGGTTATTAGATTTGAGGGTTGTCGACTCTGGGGACCTATCATTTGAGATTCGGCTAAGTGAGACCTCTTCAAGGGATGATGATGCCACACCTTCTGGGTATCGTATCATCGCTCTTGAAAGTCTGTGATGCTGATGACCGCATAGGATACCGTACCTCGTCTGCGAGTTAAGTACATACCTGTGAGGGGTAGGTGGGTCTTTTGCAGGAAAACTCTGGCCTCAGAATACCTGGTTTGTCTCTGTCAGTGAGAATTGGTTGTGAGGGTTCTTTAGTGGTTGATTTGGTTTGAGGAGAATGGTACCGGCAACGGCAACGCTGGTAACAAAAATGCTGATAATGGTAATAAGAATGTGGAAACCAACAGGAATGTTGGTATCAATACTAGTTTCGGTGACAACAATCAGGGTCTTGGCTTTGGCAATCGGGATGGCAATGATGGCTTCAATAATCAGGGCTTCGACAACAGAGGGTTTGGTGATAACAATCAAGGTTATGGTAATAATGGCTACGACAATGCTGGGTTTGGCAATGTGAATACCAATGGTGTTGGGATGGGTCCTTTTAATACTGGTTTTGGGACAGTGGCTGCTAATCAAGAGCTTGACAATATGAGATATGACCCCAGGTTCTTCCAAAGTGGTCATGGTCATGGTCGTAATGCTGTTTATGACGGGTATGGTAACGAGGGTCCGTACTGGAATAGGGATCGTCAGGAAGATGCCTTTTCTGGGCAAGGCATGGATTTTAAGGGTCCCACTGATAGTGATCGGAGGATTAAAATGCTGGAGGAACAGATGAGAGGTATAGCCAATCAAAATTCTGCAGGTTTGGACATGGCTACCATGGGGCTGGTTCCTGGGCTGAGAGTGCCATTGAAGTTCAAAGCTCCCACTTTCGATAAATATAAAGGGGATACATGCCCACGGGTTCATGTGCGTTCATATTACTGGAGGATGTCTGCTTACTCTGATGATGAGAAGATGCTTATGCATTTTTTCCAAGATAGTTTGTCAGGACCATCGCTGGAATGGTACATGGGACTAGAGCCTGCACAGGTCGGAAGTTGGAAAAAATTGGCTGATGCTTTCATCAAACACTACCAATACAATAGTGACCTTGCACCAAATATTGTCCAGCTTTAAAGTCTTTCACAGAAGAACGGGGAAAGTTTCAAGGAGTATGCCCAGCGTTGGCGGGATTTGGCGGCAAGAGTCCACCCATCTATGGTTGAAAGGGAATTGATTGATATTTTTGTTGGAACATTCTCTGGGATGTATTATGATAAATTGCTCAATTGCTCGATGGGTAGTTTCTCTGACATGATACTCATGGGAGAATGAATTAAAAATGGCATCAAAATTGGTAAGATTCAAGCTAGTGAATCGACCTCACCTGGAGGTGCACAAAAGGTCTTTGGTGGTAAAAGGCAAGGAGACGCCAGTGTAGTGTATGGTGGTCGAGGACGAGGTAGAGGTAGGAATTAGTATATTCAACAACAGGTTGCTAGTGTGACGATCCCTATACCACAACAACGACAACAACCACAACAGCAACAGCAACAACAAAGGTATAATCCTGCTCATAGAAGGATCCAGAATGGGAAGCCGAAGAGGGTATTTGATACACCTCCGTCAACGTATGTAGAACTGCTTCAGACGCTGTTAAGTTTGAATCTGGTTGAGAAGAGAACGTTGGACCCACCCACAGGAGCGCTTCCTTACAGGTATGATACTAGCTAGCAGTGTGGCTTTCATTCTGGGGCACCCAAACATGATATCGAGAGTTGTCATGCTTTTAAGCACAAAGTCCAAGATTTGATTGATAGTAAAGTCATTAACTTCAGTAATGATGGTCCCAACATTGTATATAAACCAATGCTGAATCATGGAGCGAATGCTGTTTTGACAGAAGAGGATTTGGATTTGGTTATGGACGTAAATGATCTGAAGACACCTTTAAGTTATGTTAAAAGCAGATTGTTAAAAGGAGGGGTCTTCCCCGGATGTGATGAGTACTGTTTGGATTGTTGGACCCAACCAGAGGGTTGTATTGATTTGAAGAGAGGTATTCAGGCCATGATTTATGAAGGAACTTTATAGTTTGACCGCACTGCTGTTGAGAAACCTGGTGAGGTAAATTGTGAAAAGCAAGGTGAGGTCGCAACAATTAAAATTCCACGAAAGACTATTACGATATTAGCGCCCGCCAAGCGGCCAACTATCACGATAACGAAAGCAGGACCCGTTCCTTATGAGAGTACGAAAGCCATTCCATGGAATTATGGGTTGGAAGCTTTTTGTAATGGGGAAAAGATTAATGTGGATAGCCAACCAGCAGGGGCAGTAGGTAGTCTTGTTGAAGCGGGAGGTATGACCCGAAGTGGTAGAATCTTCACTTCACCTGTAATCGAGGCTGAGAGGATTGCTAGAGGCAAAGCCAAAGTGAATGAAAGAGGACCTTCCCAGTCGAAAGAGAAAGAAACATCGGTCAAAGATGTAGAAGAGTTTATGAGGTTGATTCGCAAAAGTGACTATAAGATTGTGGAGCACTTGCAGCAGACGCCCTCTAAAATTTCAATACTATCTTTGTTGCTTTGTTCTGAGTCCCATCGAAATGCCTTGTTAAAAATCTTGGACACGTCTTTTGTACCTTAGGAAGTAACTGTTAATCAGCTTGAGGGGGTACTGGCGCATGTGGATGCTGGCCACAGCTTGGGATTTACTGACTTTGATTTGACGCCTAGAGGTCGGGACCATAATATGGCTTTGCACATTTCAGTGGAATGCCGGGGCACTGTTATGTCGCACGTTCTTGTAGACACCGGATCATCTTTGAATGTGTTGCCGAAGAAGGCTATGATGAAGCTAGATGTCCGAGGAATCATATGCACGCCAAGTGATTTGGTCGTAAGGGCTTTTGATGGGACCAGAAGGTCGGTGTTTGGGTCCATAACGTTGCCACTCCAAGTCGGGCCGGAAGTGTTTGACACAGTGTTCTACATCATGGACATACATCCCGCTTACAGCTGTTTACTTGGGCGACCATGGATACATTCTGCAGGGGCTGTGACGTCCACGTTGCATTAGAGGCTTAAATACATGGTCGGTGATAGTGTTGTTACTATTTGCGGAGAGGAGGACATTCTGGTTAGTCATCTTTTGTCATTCAAGTACGTCGAAGTGAATGGGGAGATCCATGAGACGCCATGCCAAGCCTTTGAAGGGCTGCAGATCAAAGACAAGGCTCATGTTCCTAGCAAAGGGCCAGAGGTGGCCATGTCTTCGTACAAAGACGCTCAGGCAGTGGTTCATGCTGGAGCAACCAAAGGATGGGGCCAAGTCTTGGAAATTCCGGTCAAGATGGACAAGTTTGGGTTGGGTATCGCCCGACATCGTCACCTTCCGCATCAGGCGTGCCAAAGTTCAAAGGACCAGTGGTGATCACTCCAGGTGGGGTCTGTTATGAAACGATCAATGCTGTTTCCGATGCTGAAGACGGAGATAGTGACTGCGATATGGACTCGTGGATCAAGCCTGGCGTGCCAGGACAGAATCTGTGCAACTGGTCTATCCATGAATTTGTCCAAGTGACTACAAAACAGTAATGATTTGTTTTCTCAATTATTGTATAATCCTGTGTCCTACCAGGGGCATAGTGATTTTGCTTTTAGGGCTACCTGCTTATGTGTGTACTTTGTTTAATCATTAATAAAGGCGTTTTTCTCATGCAAATTTTGTGATCTTGGTTTTTCCTGTTTTTGTTTAACAATAAAATGGCAACGTGGTTATGTGCTTTGTTTTCATTATTTGAAACATTTAACCATTCTCATTGCAGGATTCATATTTCAGACGACACCGATCACAAACTTCCTATGACTCGTTTCGACTCCGAGCACCCGATATTTCAAGAAGAAGAAGAGATTGTTGAGGATAGTGACTTATCAGAAGAGTTGACTCGACTTTTGAAACAAGAAGAGAGAATCATTCTGCCTCATCAGGAGGAAATTGAAATTATCAACGTGGGGTCCGAAGAGGTTGTCAGGAATATCTGAATAGGGGCTGCACTGCAAGGTGATATCAAGCAAAGGCTTATCGAGATGCTGCGGGAGTACAGTGATATCTTTGCTTGGTCTTACGAAGACATGCCTGGTTTGGATACTGATATGGTGGTTCACCGTCTTCCGTTGCGCGAGGAATGTCCGCCGGTTAAGCAAAAACTCAGAAGAACTCGACCAGATATGACTGTGAAAATTAAGGAGGAAGTTCAGAAACAATGGGATGCTGGTTTCCTAGCTGTCACAACTTATCCCTCATGGGTCGCTAATATAGAACATATACCAAAGAAAGATGGTAAGGTGCAAATGTGCATGGACTATCGAGATTTGAATAGGGCGAGCCCAAAAGATGACTTTCCGCTTCCTCATATTGATGTGCTGGTCGACAACACCACTCAATTCTCCGTGTTTTCCTTCATGGACGGCTTTTCGGGCTATAATCAGATAAAGATGGCGTCGGAGGATATGGAGAAAACAAATTTTATTACCTCGTGGGGAACGTTCTGCTACAAAGTGATGCCCTTTGGTTTGAAGAACACCGGGGCAACATATCAGCGAGCTATGACAACACTCTTTCATGACATGATGCATAAAGAGATCGAGGTCTATGTTGACGATATGATTGCCAAATCCCAAACGGAGGAAGAGCATCTGGTCAATCTTCTGAAATTGTTCAAGAGGCTTAGGAAATTCAGGCTGAGGCTGAATCCTAACAAGTGCACCTTCGGGGTGAGATCTGGTAAGCTATTGGGGTTTATTGTGAGCGAAAAAGGAATTGAGGTTGATCCTGCTAAAATAAAAGCAATACAAGAAATGCCAACGCCGAAAAATAGAAAAAGAAGTTCGTGGCGTTTTAGGGAGGTTGAACTACATTGCTCGATTCATATCTCATCTAACGGCCACGTGCGAGCCATTATTCAAGTTGTTGAAAAAAGATCAGGCTGTGACCTGGAATGAAGATTGTCAAAGGGCGTTTGAGAAAATAAAATAATATTTGCAGGAACCTACAATATTGATACCCCCAGTAGCCGGGAGACCATTGATTATGTATTTGACGGTTCTTGAGAAAAGTATGGGTTGTGTTCTCGGTCAACATGACGAGACTGGACGTAAAGAGCATGCGATTTACTACTTGAGTAGCCGGGATACCCCCAGTAGCTGGGAGACCATTGATTATGTATTTGACGGTTCTTGAGAAAAGTATGGGTTGTATTCTCGGTCAATATGACGAGACTGGACGTAAAGAGCATGCGATTTACTACTTGAGCAAAAAGTTCACAGACTGTGAGTCCCGTTACTCAATGCTTGAAAAGACGTGTTGTGCGCTAGCTTGGGCTTCCAAACTTCTGAGATAATACATGCTAAATCATACAACCATGCTAATTTCAAATATGGATCCGATCAAATACGTGTTTGAAAAGCAAGCACTTTCCGAAAGAATTGCCCGATGGCAGATGGTATTGACAGAATACGATATTCAGTATGTTTCTCAAAAGGCTATTAAAGGTAGTGTTTTGTCAGAATACCTAGCTGAGCAGCCAATTAATGAGTACCAGTCGATGAATTTTGATTTTCCTGACGAGGATATCATGTACTTAAAAATGAAGGACTGTGAGGAGCCGTTGCCGGATGAAGGTCCAGAGTTGGGTTCCAAATGGCAATTGATATTTGACGGTGCCATTAATTCATACGAAAGTGGAATAGGGGAAATCATTACTACTCCCCATGGGTCACACATCTCATTCAATGCTAGATTGACCTTTACAGTTACCAACAATGAGGCCGAATATGAAGCGTGCATTATGGGGCTCGAAGAAGCTATTGATATGAGAATTAAAAATCTTGATGTGTACGGAGACTCTGCTCTATTTGTGAATCAGATCAAGGGAGAGTGGGAGACTCGTCAGCCCAATCTGATACCTTGTATGAATTATGCAAGGAGGTTGTTACCTTTCTTTGACAAGGTGGAACTGCACCATGTACCACGAGCGGAAAATCAGATGGCAGATGCTCTCGCGACGTTGTCTTCGATGTATAAGGTTAATTTCTGGAATGAGGCTCCCAGGATAGTTATTTCTCGCCTTGATAGGCCCGCCTTCATATTCGCCATTGAGGAAGCTTTCGATGGCAAACCGTGGTATTATGATATCCATAATTTCCTGAAGAACCAAGAGTATCCGGCTGGGGCATCCAGTCGTGATCAGAAGACTCTTAGGAGATTGGCTGGAAATTTCTATTTGAATCCGAATGGGGTTTTATACAAGAGAAAGCACGACTTGGTGTTGTTGCGGTGTGTGGACGAGAAAGAGGCTAAGTTGCTAATGGAAGAAATCCATGAGGGTACATTTGGCACACATGCCGGCGGACATGCAATGACGAGAAAGCTATTAAGAGCAGGGTATTGCTGGCTAACAATGGAAACATATTGTTTCAAATTTGCAAAGAAGTGTCATAAATGCCAGATTTATGCGGACAAGATTCATGTGCCTCCGAGCCCTCTGAACGTTATGTCGTCGCCTTGGCCTTTTTCCATGTGGGGGATTGATGTGATTGGAAAGATTGAGCCCATGGCATCCAACGGCCATCGTTTTATCTTGGTAGCTATTGATTGCTTCACCAAATGGGTTGAAGCGGCATCATATGCTAATGTTACCAAGCAGGTGGTAGCCAGATTTATCAAGAAGGATATTATCTGCAGATATGGAATCCCAGAGCAGATTATCACTGACAACGGTTCGAATTTGAATAACAAGATGATGAAGGAGTTGTGCCAGAATTTCAAAATTGAACATCACAACTCTTCTCCTTATCGGCCCAAGATGAATGGCGCTGTTGAAGCGGCCAATAAAAACATAAAGAAGATCGTTCAGAAGATGGTTGTGACCTACAAGGACTGGCATGAGATGTTGCATTTTGCTTTGCACGGTTATCGTACGACGGTACGCACATCAACCAGGGAAACTCCTTTTTCACTTGTATATGGTATGGAGGCTGTCCTACCATTGGAGGTTGAGATTCCTTCTCTGAGGGTTTTGCGTGATGTCCAATTAGATGAGGCAGAATGGGTGAAAGATAGATTGAATCAGCTCAGTTTAATGGATGAGAAGAGGCTGGCTTTTCTAGCATATGGTCGGCTGTATCAGAGCCGGATGAAGAAAGCTTATGATAAGAAGGTGTGTCCTTGAAGCTTTCAGACGGGCGATCTTGTGCTGAAAAAGATTCTCCCACCACAATCAGACCACAAGGGCAAATGGACTCCCAACTATGAAGGTCCATATGTCGTTAGAAAGGTTTTCTCTGGAGGAGCCTTACTGTTGTCCACCATGGATGGTGAGGACTTCACATCCCCTGTGAACTCGGACGCAGTTAAAAAATACTTTGCTTAAAGAGACCCGCTGGACAGAAAAAAGAGAGTCCAAGCAAAAATGGGGCATCCCGGCGAACCATAAAAAAGGAATAAAAGGTTCGGGCAAAAGTTAGGGGTAAAATTGAAAAAAATGTACACCCGCGAAGTTGAAAACCTGAAAAGGGCAACTTCGGCAAAAAAGGGTATCCCGGTGAATTGAAAACCCGCAAAGGGCGGTTTACGCAAAAGTTAGGGATTTGGAAAAGTAAATGACTGCAGGCCGAGTTTGATCCTGCATTACTTAGTGGTTTGGGAGTACCTGAGGGTCGTATATCCGAAACAATCTCTTCCGAAGATCGAGTATCGGGAAAGCGTCAGAGTCAGGCGGGTCATAGGAGGATCAACTCATGGTGTTCGTCTGTACCACGTTGCCGACATGTACACAAATCTTTCTTTGTGCTTCTGTATATTTGTATTTTGTTTGTGCGTAACTTCCTCTTTTCAGGAGTTGCATCCAGTGTACAAAATTTTGGCCTATTTACAGGCCCGTTATCAATAAAACATATTATTCAGTACTTGATGTTTGGTCTTTACTATTTTGTTTGTGAAAAACGCCGATGTTTTTGATGAACTTGCATGTGCATAAACTTGCTGGCCCTTGCCAATAATTGCTAAAACTTCGAATTGACTGAACGAACGTCATGGATACTAACCAGAATAGATCTTGTTGTATATATTTGTTTGGTTTCGTTTGTGTTTTGCAGGGTTCTCACCTTTGGAGCAAACAGTCAAGGAATTGTGTTTCCCCAGCCGGAGTCCTGTGACATATTGATTGTATCACTCCTCGGCAGATGGAAGTCACATCTTATCTCAGAAGATTTAAGATGGCACTTATCCCTATGGGATGTGGGTGGTCCTCCTCAGAAGAGTATTCCCCAGGAAAGTTACCAAGAGAGTTTCCTCAATGGATCTTGATGTCCCCAGCAGAAGGTGCATTCCCAGCAAAGGATTATCCCGCGCAGGACTGTGTTTCCTTCTCCCAGCAGGTTGTTTTTCCTCTGACAGGATGAACATCCTCATCAGAGTTCGTAATTTCAAGTTTGTGAGCCATTCCCCAGCAGGAGGGTTATCCCCAGCGGAGTTGGTTTCACCTGTCCAACATTTATTTTGCTGAAATGCTTTGTGATACCCGTCCATCCCCAACGGATTGGGCCTTGTCTTCGGCATTTATTTTGCTGAAGCGCCTCTTGACATCTTTGCATTGTGCATATATCATCATATTTGCATCTACCCAAACGCGTAGCATTTCCATGCCGTATGGAGCATTACGCCATTGTCTAACATACGCATTTTGAAACATAAGCCAGGTTGGCTACCTCTTCGGTTTCAGGAGTTGTTCCCTATAGAGGAGTGAAATTCTTGCTTAGAAGGATTTCTAGATATCCAAATTCTCAGCGTGAGATAGGTGGTGATAGCGTTCGTCCCCTAACAGAGTTGCTTGGTTAAATTTCTCTTCTTCCCCAGTGGAATTCCTCTCAGATTGCTGTTACGTCAGCAGTAGAAGATTTCATGCCTTAAACTTTCGGAGTTGTCACTAGGGATTTCCCCACAGAGTGTTTGGTTAAGTTTCTCATATTCCCCAGCAAAGTTTTCTTGAAACGGATCCGTGTTGACGGGATTGTTACCTGTGATTGACAGAGATTGTACCTGTAATGGACAGAGATTGTACCTGTGTTGACAGTGATTGTTATCCGTGTTGACGGATCGTACCTGTGATTGACAGTGATTGCGCCTGTGTTGACAGAGATTGTTACCTGTGATGGACAGAGATTGTACCTGTGTTGACAGTGATTGTTATTCGTATTGATGAGATTGTACCTGTGGTGACAGTGATTGTTATCCGTATTGACGGATCATACCTGTGTTGACAGCAATTGTTATCCGTGTTGACGGATCGTACCCCGTGATAACGGTGATTATTATCCGTGTTGACAGAATCGTACCATGTGTTGACAGCGATTGTTATCCGTGTTGATGGAATCGTACCTGTGTTGACAATGATTGTTATCCGTGTTGACGGAATCGTACCTGTGTTGACAGTGATTGTTATCCGTGCTGACGGAATTGTTACCTATGTTGACAGTGATTGTTACCCGTGTGGACGGAGTTATTACCCGTAATCGACGGAGTTGTCCCCAGTAAAGTTAACAATGATTAGTATCCGTGTTGACGGAATTAATACTTGTGATTGATAAAGATCGTTATTCCAGTTATGGACGGAATGGTACCCATGGTGATGGAGTCTCCCCTCGTGTTGACGAAGTTTAGTTCAGTTATGGACGGAGTTGTTCCGAGCAAAGTTGATTTGATGCCTGTGGCGTTACACAGGGGGTTAATGTTGAAATCCCAAGTTTTTATCAGATGATTGATCAGTTGTTGCCGTAACAACTGGGTTCAGCGCAACAGATGTTGTTCCCCAAGTAGTTTTCGTGGTGTATTTCTGCGGTTGGAAAATTTCTGGGTTTCTCGGTATTCAACCGTCTTCTACCTCGATTGATTGAAAGTCGTTCGCTCTTCACCCAGTCGGGTCCAAGCTGTTTGAATAGGGGCAGCTGTTGCAGCCCAAAATTTGCCCAACCTTTTCTTACCTGGTTTATGTTTCATTTGCATAGTTATATCATTGGCATATCATGGTATCATTCATATAGCAGGGGATCAAGTGTGTTTCTTCTCAAGAGAAGCCTAGCAAGAGGTCTCATTCAAGATTGAGGAGTGGTCAAAGGTATCAGAAGGTGGCTTGGGTGCCTAAGGGTTTAGATGTTTGGGTGTGAATCTTCTCCTAACTTGAGGATCAACTGAAGACCCTCAGAGGGTTATGAAGGGTTGAATGTGAGAAGAGGATGGGTATGGAGCTCATAGGATGCCTAGAGGGCCATGGGAGAGTTTAATCAAGTCATTGTGTCAATTGCAAGAGCCACAGTTGAGGTGTAAGCAATTAGGGTTTCATCTGGATCAATTTTAGGTCAACTGGGAAATTGAAGAGTATCAAAGGCATACTTTTAGGTCATGGAATTCATGAAATGATATGATGAGAAATTTGTGGTGTTGTGCCAAGATCAAGTCAAGAAAAGTCAAGAGTGTGAGAAGTTGCTAAATTAGGGTTTCGGTGCAAAATTCCATGTTTAGTACCTAACTTCAAGACCGCATAAGTCAAGATACAAGTTTCAAATGGATCTTTGGCCAACATGAAACTTGTAGAGAATCTAAATACCTTTGATTTGAGTACTAGAAGTCCTCAAGGGGATTTATTGAACTCAAGTTATGGCCCAGACAAGTTACAAGTCCTCAGATGCCTCTGAAATTTGTCTATGAAAGTCATCTGACTTCAAAGCTTTTTTTGACCTAGAAGGAGGTTTCACCTGAACTTTTGGCCAACATGAAAGTTGTTCCTCATGATCTTAGATTTATAAATTGTACTAGAAGTCTTCCATATGATTTGTAGAACTCAAGTTATGAGGTTTACAAGTCAAGGGTATTTTGGGAAAGTGAGATTATAGGTCATTTTCAATCATAGGTCAAAATCTCCAACTTGCACTTGTCAAATGAATTTTTGTTCAACATTAAAGTTGTTCAAAATGGGGTTTTTAGGCTATCCAAGAGGTCATGGTGGATTTATTGGGCTCATAGCAAGACTTGGTTTGAAATGGGTTCAAAAAGGGGAATTTTCAAATGGATTAAGGAGGGAAAATTGATTTTTTGAGTTAAAGGACCAAAACATGTCAAGTAACTACATTTTTTGAATGGAAATTGAATTCTAGACACTTTGGCATTACCAGATTTTTGAGCTTAGGTCAATTTTCATGAATTGTCATTTGGTTTCTTCATTTGCAAGTCACACATCCAAAATACTCACCAAGGCATTTCAAGCACTCTTTTTGGTCTGAATACACTCACAAGGCAATCTACAGTTGAAAGGGAAGCTTCTAGAGAAATTTTCATGGCTAATTTGTGAGTGTTACATTGCACATGTGAAGAGAAAACAGAAAATTGGATTGGCTGGATTGGGCCTCAATTGAGTTTCTAAAGCCCATGGAAACATTCTATATATTCATTGGATTGATTTCAGATCAATTTTGGCTTTCATTTCGTGAAGAACACTGAAGTTGCAGTTGCAAAATTCCAAGGAGCAAGTGAAATCGTGTTTTGAGTTCCAGGCTGATTCAGAGCAAATTGAAGTTTACAACATCTTTCTCTTGCATCCTTGAATGATTCTGGAGAGTTTTGAAGGTTGAATCAAGCTCTAGCTACCTCTGTTAGTGGATCTACACCAGGTATGTAACCTTCAAATTTCTCACCATTGTAGGAAGATGTAGATCAATTTGCATATATGGTTAGGATCTAGTTAAGGAGTAGATCGTTTCTGGACAGAATTTTGGACAATTAGAGACAAATTTAGGTGATGTGTAATTTCTGTTGAGGCACGGTTTAGCTTGATCATGAGGATTTAAGTTGAATTGGATAGATCAATGTGATGTATGAAGCATGAGGAACATTTCTGTATCATTAGATTTGCAATTGGTGATGTTTGATCTGGCTGACTTTTCTGAACTTTGACTCGTGATTTAAAATCTATGGAGAGTTAGAATGTATGAATAGGAGATTTGAGATCTTGATGAAATTCTGGAAAGATTGATGTAAGGATTGTTGATGTTTGATCACCTGTAACCACCTGCTCACTGGAGAAGACGACTAGAGTCTTCTATGGCCACCACACTGAATCTCACTCAGGCCAGTCTGAGTTTTTGAGAAGATGATCTTTGCACCATTAGATCAAGCCTTGACCGAAGACTAGACCACAAATCCAACAGATGCGTTTTATTTCTTTTGGTTGACTTCTGAGGATTGAAACGATGCAGTTTCATTAAATGAGGTGTCACGCTCCTGGCTCTTGGATTAGCTAACCAGTCCACGCATCCTGTGACTCATGTTTTATTCTGAGTTTTTATTTTCTTTTATTCATTTTGTTTATTTTAAATGCTTTATTGACTCAAAAAATCACAATAAATTCAATTTTGATCCAAAAATTATTTCAAAAATATCTCCATGATCTTGAGAGAATTTGTGATTTTCTGAAATCAATAAAATGCATTTTCATGCATTTTTCAATTTAATTTGATTTTTCTTATTTTGTTTAATTATCTTAATTTTGCATATTTGATCATCTGTCTTGTTGAATTTTGTTCTTCCAATTGGTGATGAATCTGGCTTTGATTTTTTAGTATATTTTAGGGTAGATATCCATGTTCCCTTAGGATTTTTGTTGGAATTTTAGAACAATTTAGGTTCTGTTTTAGGTGTTGATATTAGAGCCTTCCCAAACTTGTGGATCACCTTGATACCTTTCAATCTAGAAATTATTTAGGTGATTTAGAAGTTGAATTAGGCTTTAATAGTTTAACCCTAGGTTGTTCAAACATGTTTGTTCCCTTGGGAATTTTATTAGAAGTTTACAACTTTGTTTTATATTTTAGTTGTATTTTGCAAGTTGCTTGTGCTTGTGGTGTTCTATTTTGTGTGCCTTTGTTTGTTTGGTTTTGTTGGTGACCTTGGAGCTGGATTTGCTTGGATTCCTTCTTGGGAGGTCTTCTAGACTTGGTTTAGCTGTTGTGGCTTGAAGATTGGAGCTTGGAGTTGAAGTTTCCTTTTCTTTTAGGAGTTGTTTTAGGAGCTTAGGAAATTAGGGTTTTAGGAAGAGCCACTAGGACTAGTTTTGATTCTTTCATCAAACATAGAATGCATTGTGTGCTTCTATTCTATCCAACGATGTAAAGTCCTCCTAGGGAAACTCCATCTCTCCTTTGGAGGGATGTGTGGTATGCCCATAGTTGAGTAGAACTTTGAGGATGCCTTTCCATTTCAATGTTGGTACTTGATGATTTCCTTTGGTTTTCATTTGGTTTTCAACATTGCAACCTTGATCTTAGTGTTTGTTCCTCTGCTTGGAGTGTGCTAGCTAAAGCTTGAAGATGAAGTTTGATGAAGCTTGAAGATAGAAGCTAGCTTGAAGATGAAGACCATTTTGCTGTCAACTTTGTTGTCAAGAGGATTTGCTGTTTAGAGCTGTTGCTGTTGAGTATTGAAGATGCTGTCTGCTGAAGACTGTTGTTGCTGCTTTCTCTGCTTCTTTTCTTTTGTTGTATTGTCTGTTTGCTTGTGTTGATTACCTCTAGGTTTGAGGTGGAGCTTGTCTCCTCTTGCCTGTTGTTTTCTTAGGTTAGAGTTTGAGCTGGACTCCCTTGCCTCGCCTGTACTGTTGCATAGCATGCATTTTACTGTTTACTGTTTACCGTTTACTGCTTGCTTTCTTTTGCTGTTTCCCCTAGGATCTCTGATTTCCTCTGTGCAAGAGGGAATTATGACAGACATTAGGTTTACTCTGAGCATTTCCTTTCCCTCTTGTGGGATAAATAATGCATGGTGGCGATTCCTCTGTCATAGCCGACGTCGATTTTCGCAGTAGCGACAACATGTTATTACCATTAACAATCAGATGACTATAGTTGCCCCTTTGGATTCACTAAAGTACAAGCTCATGGCCGATACCTTTAAGGATGTAGCTCTAAGATGGTACATGAGCCTTCCTCGGGTCTCCATCGTAAGCTATCAAGACTTGACTAAGAAGCTAGTACAACACTTCTTGGCAAGCAAGCATCAGAAGGTGTCCATGACCATATTGTTCAGTGTTTGACAGAAACAGTTAGAATCACTACGTGAGTACCTAGCTCGATTCAATAAGGAAACCCTCAAAGTATCTCATCCACATCAGGAACTATTTGTGGGAGCTTTTTAACATGGATTACGAGCCAGACAGTTCAATGAGTCATTAGCTTAGAAGCCGAGTATCAGCATGGACGAGATCATTACTCGGGCTGAATGTTACATCAAAGGAGAAGAAAGTAACCAAGAGAAAAGAGCCCGATACAGTAGTGAAAAGACAAAGAGCAAGGAAGAGGCGTCGAATAGGAGAAAGGAGCACCCTCGGGGAGCTATGCGTGAGCGACATGCTCCCAGATCATAAAGGTAATCATATGAGCCGGACAGAGACCTCACCCCATTGAATGCAAGCAGGGGAAATATCCTTAAAAAAGTCGGTCATATGAACCTGTTACCGAAGCCTCATTGTCCCAAAAGAGGCAACCTGAGGCTTTTAACTTTGTATTTGACCATGAAATTCCCACTCGGAGATGGCCGAGTTGGTATTGTCAAAGGCGACCAGAGGCTGGCAAGAAAGTGTTATAAGGATAGCCTAAAGTTGAAAAAAAGGAACCCATAAGAGAAGCAGATCCTAAAAATACCCTCAAAGTTCACTTGGTCGACATAGGTGCACGTGATGATTCAGTGGAAGACAACATAGTGCCCAACGAAGAAACAAAGCAAGTCCAGATTGGGAACCTACTGTCCCATGTTACACACATTGAGGTCAACTTTCCCCCTAAAGAGGAGAAAGAGATCGTTCAAACACTAAAAGACAATGTGGATCTTTTCACCTGGAAATCTTCATACACGCCAGGGATAGACCCCAGTTTCATGTGCCATCACTTAGCAATCGATCCGGATATCAAGCCAGTTTCCCAAAGGAAAAGAAAGGGTGGTGATGAAAAGAGAAAAGTAATTGCAGAGGAAGTCGAGAAGCTGTTACAGACCGGGTTCATCAAGGAGATCAAGTATTCGACCTGGTTATCCAACGTAGTGATGGTAAAGAAGAAATCCGGGAAATGGAGAATGTGTGTGGACTTCACTAACCTTAACAAGGTGTGTTCTAAAGATCCGTATCCATTGCTAACCATTAACCAGTTGATATATGCTACGTCTGGGTTCCGTTTGCTCAGCTTAATGGACACACCAAAAATCGCCTTCATGACACATCAGATCAATTATTATTATGAGGTCATGCCCTTTGGACTCAAAAATTCCGGGGCTACTTACCAGAGGTTGATGGATAAGGTGTTCGCTACTCAGATAGGTCGAAATTTGGAGGTCTATGTAGATGGCATGGTTATCAAGACAAGCATAAAATGGTCACTTGTAAATGATCTAATAGAAACCTTTGCATCCATGAGAAGCTACAACATAAGACTGAACCCGGGCAAGTGTACCTTTGGAGTAGAAGCGGGGATGTTCCTAGAATTTATGCTCACCAACCAGGGAATTGAGGCGAACCCGAAAAAATGCCATGCTATAATAGATATGAGAAGTCCAACCACGAAAAAGGAGGTCCAACAACTGACCAGGAGACTAGTCGCATTGTCACTATTTTTATCATGAGTAGGAGACAAATCAATACACTTATTTGCAGTTATAAGGAAGTCTAAGGAGTTTGAATGGACAGAGGCATGTGAAGAAGCTTTTCAAGAAGTAAAGCGTTTTCTGTCCTCGCCTCCTATCCTAGTAAGGCCCAAAGAAAATACACCTTTGGTCTTATACTTGTCGGTCACGATAAAGCCCTTAGCTCGGTTTTAGTACAAGATGGAGAAGACGAAGAGAAACCCATGTAATTTATCAGTAAAGTTCTAAAAGGGGTAGAGCTAAGGCACCATAAGATTGAATGGTTGGCACTGACAGTAGTTATCATAGCCCGGAAGCTGAGACATTATTTTCAAGGTCACCCCATCACAGTCAAGACGAATTACCCAATCAAACAAATACTAAAAAATCCCGACTTAGCATAACGGATGGTCAAGTGGGCAGTAGAGCTCTCCGAGTATGACATCAACTTTGTGCCCAAAACGAGTATCAAGTCACAGACACTGGCCAATTTTTGTGATAGAGTTAAGTGCACCAGCTGGAGAAGAGATCTCAAACATATGGATCCTTTATGTAGATGGATCTTCAAATTTCAAGGGAAGCGGATCCGAAATAATTCTGGAAGGACTCGGAGATCTAACATTAGAATACTCTTTAGGTTTCAATTTTCAAGTTAGCAGCAACCAAGTAGAGTATGAAGCTTTGATTTCCGGAATGAAATTGGCGAAAGAGGTCGGAGTAACACATTTATTAGTGAAGACCGACTCCCAGCTAGTGGTCGGACAAATGAAGAACGGGTACCAGACGAAGGATTCCACCCTGATAAAGTACCTTCAGAAAGCTTCAGGAATATCCAAAAAGCATTCTCAGAATTTGAAGTTGTCCACATCCCAAGAGAAGACAATACCCGAGCCAACCTCCTAGCCTGATTAGCAAACTCCAAGAATTCAGAAATGAATAAGATTGTGATCCAAGAAGTTCTCAAAGCACCCAACATTCAATCAGAACAAGTATTAACAATAGAGGATGTCCAAAGATGGATGAGGCTCATCATCAACTATCTGACCTAGGAAATATTACCTGAAGATGTCAATGAAGCCCAAAAGATTAAAATAATAGCCTCCCGATACGTCATAATATCGGACACGCTATACAAGATGGGTAAGTCAACACCTATGCTCAGATGCGTGTCATAGCCTGAGATTGAACTGGAAATTAAAAAGGTCCATGAGGGAGCCTGTGGTAGCCACATCGGTGGGAGAGCATTATCCGAAAAAATCCTAAGAGCCGGGCACTACTGACCGCATATGATACGAGATTGCATCGAGTATGTTAGCAAGTGCGAAAAGTGCTAAGTATTCGCTCCAATTAAACACCTACCAGCTGAGTCGCTCCATTTGATTTCATCTTCATGGTCGTTCTATCAGTGGGGAGCAGACATCCTAGGACCGTTCGCAGTCACTTAAAGACAACTCAAGTTCCTAATTGTTGTAGTTGACTATTTTACAAAATGGGTGGAAGTCGAGGTTGTTGCTCGGATCTTTGTCGAGAGGGTTCGCAAATTTTATTGGAGGAATATCATATGCCGGTTCGGTTTTCCGGGAATCATAGTCTTGGACAATAGAGCCTAATTCGCAAGCACTTCCGTCATAGACTTTTGCAGGGATTATGGAATAAAAAACAGGTTCGCATCTGTGGAATACCCCTAAACCAATGGTCAAGCAGAAGTTGCAAACAAGGTTATCCTAGGAGGAATAAAAAAGAAGCTGGAGAAGGCAAAAAGGAATGTGCGCCGAGTACCTACCCGAGATCTTATGGTCATACCACACAACACCATATTATACTACTTAAAGGACACCCTTCAAGATGGTGTGTGGAGCTGATGTAATGATACCGGTGGAAATCAACACCCTAACTTGGAGTCGTGAACACTTTGATGAAGTCATCAACATGAATAGCTTGAACATCTCGGCTGATCTGATAGATGAGGTTATAGAGACAACACGAGCTAGAGAAGTTGATCGGTGGATTTCACTTGTGTTTTCAAACGCTGTTTGTTGTTAATTTCGCAATGTTTTTATCTGTTTTCGAAGCTTTAGTTGTTATTATCTGAATTACTTGTAGTTGTTTGTCTTCAAGTCTTATTTTTAAGTTTATATTACTTTTGCCGCTGGTGCGTTTGATTCGGTTTCTTTTAGTGTGTTTTTGGCAGGAATGGATAGCATGACAGTCGCACCGCTTTCGGAGGCAAAGAAAAGTCGGAAAAGGGAAGTCAGAGCTACAACACGGGTACCCGTGTTGCACAACACGGCCTGTGTCATGAAGGACACGGTTGGCAGAAACGGGTAGACCAAAGCAGAAGAAAAGGGGAATCAGACGTACAACACGGGTGCCCGTGTTGCACAACACGCCCCGTGTTGCAGCCCTTGGAGATGGAAACGCGCCCTGAAGGAGTCAGCAGCCTGACACGGCCACCCGTGTTGCACAACACGTCCCGTGTCAGGGCCACTGAGAGTGAAATTGTTATATTTTCTGATTTTTTGCTGTCAGACCTATTTCGAAGGGCATTTGAGACATTTCGCGATGTAATTTGAATTTAGATATAAGAGTCACTTTTTAGAAAGTAGGGGACACTTTTGAACTGATATTAGGATTGACATCTGAGAGGAGAGTTCGACTGGAAAACAAAGGATCGATCAAAAGCGGAAGCAATTGACGATCCAAGGATTTCAACTCGCATTGTAATGATCTTCTCCTTTTCATTTCTAATTGCTTTTATGTTTACAAAGAACATGAGCAGCTAAACCCAAAGTTGTTAGGGGGTGGTCCTAAGTTGCGATGTAATAACTTTTATTTGATTATTCTATTAGAACTATGTTATTCACCTTATATCTTTTATTTTGCATCAATCTTAATGCGTATTCATATTGGAAAGTAGAATTCGAATTATGCTTAGGTTTTAGTCTGGAAAGGCAACCTTACACTTTTGCAAAATAGGCTCACGGTCGATATTGCTTAGGAATGAGGATATCCTGTATCACGTATTTTATGGTCTGAACTATTGCTTGATGCTTTTCATGGACACTGAGGAATTAGTGTACATGAAACTCATCAAAGGGTTTTCATTAAGGAATTAAGAAAACTAAATTAGCCAACTGATGAATTAAGGTTAATAACTATTATAGCAGGATAATCATATATGGTCTTTACTCGCATCGTATCCACTCCCCTAACACTGTTCTTAGATTGATTTATAAGTCTTTATTTACTTGTTATATTACTCTGCTACCAAACAAACCACTAGACCTTTTGTTCAGTTGAATCCTAAAAATTCCGTTAATTACTACGCAGTCCTCGAGATCGATACTTGGGACTTTTCCCTTATTACTACAATTGGTAAAAATAGTACACTTGCTATTTTCCCGATCAAGTTTTTGGCGCCGTTGCCGGGGACTGCCAAATTAACATTGTTTTTAGAATCCAAAAGAAATTTTGTTGCTATGCGACTAAAATTTTATTATTTACTGCATAATTTTTCTCCGATTGTATTATCTAACGCTTGTCTAATTGTGTATGCGAGGTCAGGCCTCAGCTAAATATTCTTTTGATACAGAACCAGAACGAGCGTTACACGAAAGACGGAGAATAGCTAAAGTTAAAAGACTGGAAGAAATAGAGGAAATTATATCTGTGCAGAGCGACTCCGAAGAGAGAGAGAGAGAGACAACACCTGAAACTGTTCAAATGACTGGAAATCCACCTCAGCCCGAAAGACTGCTAGGAGACTATGGAGGGGCCAATACCAAACCGGATGACCATTGTGAATCAACCGGTGAATGTTGCGTATTTTCAGCTACACCCTTTCACCATCCGTCAGTTGGAGAGCAAGTCGTTCGTCGGAAGAATCAACGAAGATGCAAATAAACATCTTCAGAGATTCCTTACGACCACCACCTCGCTGAAGATAGAAGGACATTCTGAAGAGGACAAGAGATTGGTTATGTTCCCGTTCACACTCACTGACGATGCGGAAGAATGGTTTTACTCACTTCCCGCTGGGAGTATCACAACATGGCAGGAGATGGAAACTGCGTTCCTGAATGAGTATTTCCCTGCCTCAGTGTTCATCCGAAAAAGATATGACATTGTCAACTTCAAGCAAAAAGAAGGAGAATCTTTAGGGGATGCATATAAGCGGTTTAAGAGGTGTCTTACAGCATGTCCTACTCATAACATGGACGCCACTGAGCAGATGCAAAACTTTGTGAATGGATTACGACTCAAAACGAAACAGCTCATAGACACTGCTGCCGGTGGCTCAACCAACTTCTCAACGGCCACAGGTATCAAAAGGATCATAGAAGCAATTGCCGCTAACGAGCATCTTGAGTTGTATGATCGCACGGTAAACCAACCGGAAGGTAAGATTGATCTGAAGCTGGCAGACCAGGTTGTTAAAATGGAGGATCAGATCACCGCTGAGGTAGAGAGAAGGTTAAAGAAAATAAATGTTGAAACTCAGACAGTGGCACAGGTTGAACCAGTTCAAGCAGCACCTTGTGAAATATACGGTGGACCACACTTTACAGTGCATTGTGTAGCAACTCAAGAGCAAGTGGAACAAATTAATATGTTGAGGCAGAACAATCCCTACGCCAACACATATAATCCTGGTTGGAAAAATCACCCAAATTTTTCATGGAAAGATCAACAAGGAAATGTACAAAAACCTGTTCAAGGCCAACAACCATATCAACCTCAGCAACAGCAGTACCAGCAGACACCGTACCAACCTCAATATCAACAACAAGCGCCTCGAAAAGCTGATTGGGAAGTAGCCATTGAGAAAATGGCCGCCCAAAGTTCTCAATTTCAAGAAGAGACAAGGAGTAACTTCAGGAATGCTGGAGCATCCATTAAAAATCTTGAAGTACAAATGAGTCAAATTGCTCAACAGCTAGCGAGTTCGCAAGTGCCGGGTACACTTCCAAGTGCCACAGTACCAAATCCGAAGGATCACCACCAAATTAAGGCGGTAGTAACAAGAAGTGGAAAATCCAAGGAAGTAGAAGAAGAGGAAACAGAACTAAATGATCAGATGATTGAAGTTGAGCTGGAAATTAAAGAAAATGAAATAGTTAAGGAAGAAGTGGTGACACCGGTACCGGTAACTAAAGAAAAAGTGGTAGAACCGAAACCGGTGATCAAGCTGCCATACCCCTCAAGAAATAAAAAGAAAGGACAGCAAGAGAAGAATTTCGAGAAGTTCCTTGAGCTGTTTAAAAAGTTGGAGCTGAACATTCCGTTGTTGGAGGCACTAGAACAAATGCCCACCTATGCAAAATTCATGAAGGACATCATTGCCAAGAAGCGGACTAGTGAGTCCGAACCTGTTATTCTAACGGAATCTTGTAGTGCTATTTTGCAGGGTCTGAAGATTCCGGTTAAGAAGAAAGATAGTGGAGTTGTTACTATCCCATGCACTATTGGCGATAGGTCATTCAATAGAGCTTTAATTGATTTGGGAGCAAGTATTAGCCTCATGCCCTTGTCCATCTACAAAAAGTTGGATATCGGTGCGGTTCAAGACACTCGGATGACTCTCCAGTTTGCTGATCATTCAGTTAAGCGGCCATATGGAGTGGTTCAAGATGTTCTAGTTAAGGTAGATAAATTTGTGTTTCCGGTTGATTTTGTGATCCTAGAGATGCCGGAAGATGAAGAAATGCCGTTAATTTTGGGCCGCCCATTCTTGGAAACCGGGAGAGTCATGATAGATATGGAAGGGGGCACCCTGACCTTAAAGGTATATGACGAGGAGTTAAAAATTGATGTTAGTAACACCATGAAGCATAAACAGGATCGAGGCACCAGTAGCAACATACAAGTGCTAGAACAAGTCGTAGGTAGCGAACATTTGGAGAGTGTGACCCAACTGCCCCTGGAGAGAGTGTTAAGCATGTCAATCTTTAAGGAAGATAAAGAAGTGGATGAGAATGACAGGGAGGTAGTTGAAATGTTGGAAACTCGACCATTCCAAAGGGGATCCCGACCACACCGATGGGAGGACTTACGGCAACCTATAGCGCTGGAAGGTAATGACGAAAAGCCTAAAGGTTCAGAATTGAAACAACTGCCGGAAAATCTCAAATATGTTTTTCTAGACACTGAGGAAAAGTGTCCCGCCATTATCAGCTCTAGTTTGAAAAGTGTCCAAGAGAAACAACTGATTGGGGTTCTTAAAAAATTTAAGAGTGCTATTGGCTGGAAAATTGAAGACCTCAAGGGTATAAGTCCTACAGTTTGCATGCACAAAATCCTTATGGAGAAATACCACAAACCGATTGTGCAGCCCCAGAGAAGACTGAACCCCGTTATGAAGGAAGTCGTAAGAAAGGAAGTGGTGAAATTATTGGATGTTGGACTTATCTATCCTATATCGGACAGTTCGTGGGTGATCCCTGTTCACGTGGTGCCCAAGAAAGGAGGTACAACTGTGGTGACTAATGACAAGAATGAGTTGCTTCCTACGCGTACAGTCACTGGTTGCAGGGTATGCATTGATTATAGGAGACTTAATTTAGCTACCAGAAAATATCACTTTCCGTTGCCCTTTATTGATCAGATGCTAGAAAGATTGGCTGGTCACGATTACTATTGTTTTCTAGATGGATAATCCGGATACAACCAAATCGTGGTTGTGCCGGAGGATCAAGAGAAGACAGCTTTCACATGCCCGTACGGAGTTTTTGCTTATAGGAGGATGCCATTCGGGTTATGTAATTCCCCAGCAACATTTCAAAGATGCATGACTTCTATTTTTGCAGATATGCTTGAGAAACATATGGAAGTCTTCATGGATGATTTTTCGGTTTTTGGGTCATCATTTGATAATTGTTTAACTAACCTGTCACTTGTTTTGCAGAGATGTCAGGAAAGTAACTTGATCCTAAATTGGGAAAAATGTCATTTCATGGTAAGAGAGGGCATTGTCCTTGGTCACAAAATCTCACACAAAGGGATCGAAGTCGATCAAGCAAAAGTGGAAGTCATATCCAAGTTACCACCACCCGTGAACGAGAAAGGTATCCGAAGCTTCTTGGGTCACGCAGGTTTCTACCGCAGGTTCATAAGAGACTTCTCCAAGATAGCTAAACCGTTGACGTCCTTGTTAGTCAAGGACACGGCGTTTGTATTCAATAAGGAATGTGCTGACGCATTCGAAAACCTGAAAAATAAGTTAGTGTCAGCACCAATTGTGATAGCCCCAGATTGGTCGCTGCCGTTTGAGATCATGTGTGACGCCAGTGACATCGCAGTAGGGGCTGTATTGGGGCAGCGGAAAGAGAAGCTTTTGCATGTTATTTACTATGCGAGTCACGTTTTGAACCCGGCACAGATGAATTACGCAACTATTGAGAAGGAGTTGCTAGCGGTGGTGTATGCCTTTGACAAATTTAGGCAATATCTGTTGGGTTCTAAAGTGATTGTTTATACTGACCATGCTGCATTAAAATATCTTTTTGCTAAACAGGAGTCGAAACCCAGGCTGCTGAGATGGATCCTTCTTCTCCAAGAATTCGATGTGGAGATTCGGGATAAGAGAGGATGTGAAAATAGTGTAGCTGATCACCTCTCGCGAATGTCACCGATTGAAGAAAACGAGGAAAAGCGTCCGATAAAGGATGAGTTTGCTGATGAACACATCCTAGTTATTCATGGTGTTCCTTGGTTTGCGGATTACGCCAACTATTTAGTCGGGGGTCTCATACCCGACGATTTTGATTCTAACAAACGGAAAAAGTTTGTTCATGACTGCAGGTTTTACTTATGGGATGACCCGTTTCTTTACAAGAAAGGGGTGGATGGACTGATCAGACGATGTGTTCTGGAAAATGAGCAAAGGAAGGTGCTCGAAGCATGTCATAATTCAGATTATGGAGGGCATTTCAGTGGCGACCGCACCGCAGCCAAAGTCCTCTAATCGGGGTTGTATTGGCCGTCTTTGTTCAAGGATGCCCAGAACGTAGTTAAGGAATGCGACAAATGTCAACGGACTGGAAATATCTCGAAAAGAAACCAGATGCCGCAGAATTCCATGTTAGAAGTAGAGTTGTTTGATGTTTGGGGGATTGACTTTATGGGACCATTCCCACCATCATTTGGAAAACACTATATACTGGTGGCAGTGGACTATGTTTCGAAGTGGGTAGAAGCAGTGGCACTACCAACAAATGATGCTAAAGTAGTGGTCAGGTTTCTAAGGGAGAACATATTTTCGCGGTTTGGAGTACCAAGGGCCCTTATAAGTGATGAAGGAACTCACTTCCTGAATCATCTCATGGAAAAGCTACTCCTTAAGTATAATGTGAAGCACAAAATATCTACTCCGTACCATCCTCAAACTAACGGGTAAGCCGAGGTGTCAAATCGACAACTCAAACAGATATTAGAGAAAACAGTGCGTGCCTCCCGTAAGGACTGGGCAGTAAAGCTGGACGACGGTCTCTGGGCGTATCGCACTACGTATAAAACACCCATTGGTATGTCCCCTTACCAATTGGTCTATGGTAAAGCCTGCCATCTGCCTCTAGAATTAGAACACAAGGCATTATGGGCATCAAAAGTCCTTAACCTAGACCTCACCAAAGCAGGAGAGTCTAGAACTCTCCAACTCCATGAGCTAGAGGAATTCCGGAACCGGGCGTATGAGAATGCCAAAATCTACAAAGATCAATCAAAGAAATGGCATGATCGACGAATTCAGAAGAAAGAATTTTTGGAAGGACAATTAGTGCTGTTGTACAACTCCCGGCTAAAACTCTTTCCGGGAAAGCTTAAATCAAAATGGTCAGGACCATTTGTAGTACATAAGGCGTTTCAGCACGGAGCAGTCGAGCTTAAAAATCCAGCAAATGGAGACATTTTTAAAGTAAATGGTCAGCGTCTGAAACCTTACTACGAGGGACAGCAGAAAGATCGAAACGATGTCGTTCATCTCACATGATACAATGAAGGACCGTCGAGCCAGGCGACGTAAAACGAAGCGCTTCGTGGGAGGCAACCTACGTATTTTACACTCACGCTTTCATTTTGTTTTTTTGTTTTAACAGGTTTTGATTAACTCGTGGTTCATCGGTGAAAGAAGATTGTCGGAGACCAGAGGAGAGGAAAAAGTTGAAAAACAGCACCCTGACACGGGTGGCCGTGTTACACAACACGGGCCGTGTCAGGCCTAGCATATCAGGGCTGAAAAAAATGGGAAAAAAGGTGGAGTAAGTGGTGCAACACGGGTGCCCGTGTTGTGCAACACGGCCCGTGTTGCAAGGGCGTGGTTTTGAAAAAAATATATACTCCAGGAGTCGCAACACGGGTGCCCGTGTTGTGCAACACGGCCCGTGTTGCAAGGCGCGCTCTGATTTTTAAAATTTTACCCCGTGGGGCCCACCACTTGACTCCCCACTTATCATTAGCAACCACACATTTCATATCATTTTTTCATCTTCCTCCTTCTTCTCCCTCACAAAACCCTTAACCTCCATAACCTTCTCTCCACAAAAGCTTCATTATCCACCACAACCACTCATCGGAAACACTTCCGCCTTTCACAAAAAACGTTCCACTCATCATTGTGCTTATTTCTATGGTTGCGTTTTTCACTAACAGTGATTTCGAAATTTTTCGAACTATCTGTATTGTTTGTGTTTTGCAGGATTAATAATGCCTCCTCATAAAGACACAGGAAAAGCAGTGGCGGAAACTTAGCGCCCCAGAAAGAGAGCACACCATATGGCGAATCCTCACGACATACTCTTTGAAGACCCGGATCATCAGAAGAAGTACTCCAACATCATCAAGCGTAAGCTCGCTCCCACAAGGTATATCTGTAACACTACGCTTGATAATCTAGGGCTGAGAGTAGAAGTCCATAGGATGTTTCACACTCTGGGTATGCTAGAATTTATGCAATTGGAAGCGCCGACTTATGAGCGCATAACTGTTGAATTCTTGAGTACTTTAGAATTTCAGTTGAAGCACAGGTGGACAGGTGTGGAGGAGGAATATTATGGTACACTGAGGTTTCGGTTATTTGATACTGACCATAGCCTGACCATAACCGAATTGGGAGATATTCTGAAGCTCCCCAATTTTGGACTCGGAGCCCCTCCGGGAAATTTTAGTGCAGGGGACTTCTGGAAGGCTATTACAGGCAGAACTGATTATGTCGCGAAGGCGGCAAAAGCCTCGTGTATCCATAACCTATATTTCAGGTACGCTCAAAAGGGATTGGCATATACACTGTTCGGCAGGGGTGACAGCACATGAATGGCGACTCAGAGGGAGTTGTACTTCATGTATGGCATGGAAAATCAAGAACTCATTAATGTAGCTGCCTTTGCAGCTGACCACCTGAAGAGGGTTGCGAATGCACCTTCCGGCGAAATCAGTGTCGGTGGTATGATTACTCAAATCGCAAATCACTTTGGCCAACGGTGCTCTCTTGAGAGAGGAACCCACTTTTGCAGGTAAGACAAAAATAGATCTTGCCACACTGACTGCCCAAGGTATGATTCGAGTCTTTGATAATTACTACTCCTTGGTAAGCCGAAACAGTCATCTCCTTGCTTTACCTGCCCCTGACTTTA
Organism: Lathyrus sativus; assembly: GCA_963859935.3. NCBI lineage: Eukaryota > Viridiplantae > Streptophyta > Magnoliopsida > Fabales > Fabaceae > Lathyrus > Lathyrus sativus. The sequence continues at coordinate 645,893,200 of OZ012739.1, forward strand.
TTAGTATTCAAAATGTGAATAACTTGCTATATGAGAGCACAATGCAGGATGAAGAAGACCAATTTTATGATGGTACAGGTACATAATTCTTTGAGGATGAAGGAAATCAGGTAGAAGAAGCGCCTATAACGCCTACTCGAGTCTCACCCCATCAGGAATCCGGCTCAGGCTCTTGGAGCTTATCTAAAAAAGAATGGGATTGGATGGAGAATGAGATGTGTCATCTCCGGAGTGAGCAGACAAGGCAAGGCGAGGAGCAGACAAGACAAGGGAACAAACAAATCCGACAAGGCAGGTTGATTGGTGAGATGCACGAATGGATGCGGCAGATGATGCTGCGCGACCAACCTCCGCAACCATGAACCCTGTGAGTCCTCTGCTACTAGTGTTCCAACAGTGAGGACACTGTTGAATCCTAGTGTGGGGGTATTTTATTTGTGTTTTTATGTTATTTGTGTGTTTTCAATTCTTTTTTAGTTATTTGGTTAGTTAATTTTCAGTGTTAGTTTGAGAACATGATAGCAAGTCCACAGGAAAACCCCCTGACATTGAGCTAATGAAATTAATAACATTGTTGGTTGGGGAACTGTTTAGTGAAGATGTTGAGTGAGGTGATGAGAAAGTATATAGAATACTCAGAAAAGAACTGTGAGGATGAAATCGGAACAATCTTGAGAGATAGGTAAAAGGCGAACACCCTGGGTTTCCCGAATAGGAACGAGTTCGACGTGTAGATTTGTACCATAGTGTTGTGATCTGAGAAGTACCCCTAAGTAGTTTATTTTGACAATCAGGTTTCATCAATAAGAATCGTGTGTGCAAGGTTAATGAAAAATATTGAGCTAAGGCATAGAAAAAGAAAAAAAAACAAACAAACAAAAAGGGGCAATTAGGCGACTAATCCTTCTAAGTTGGGTAACCCTCACCCGGTTATTCAGCCCAACGGCGGTCGAACCTGAAAGCCATTAAAAAAGAATAACAATGCCAGAAAAAGAAAAATGTAGTTGATGAATCTTGTGCACACGAGGAAAATCATAAAAGCCATATAGTGATTGTCCGAATGAAAGGGAGGAAAATCGAAAAAGAAGACTGAAGTACAAAGCATAGTCGGAGAGGTTACCCATAGGGAGACTGAGGTCTGTGGTTTACCGCAGTCTAGTGTTTGCATGTTACATGTTTTGAGGGAAAAGCCGAGATTAATCCTAGGGGACTTGGAATGAGAAGTTCAAGTATGAATATCATCACCGTAACTCACATTTCTATGGACAGTTCCGTTATGAAAAAGATATTAAGTTCGGTTTGGCGAGCTTTTTGCTTGAGGACAAACAAAAGTTCAAGTTCGGGGTAGTTTGATCGGTGGATTTCACTTGTGTTTTCAAACGTTGTTTGTTGTTAATTTCGCAACGTTTTTATCTGTTTTCGAAGCTTTAGTTGTTATTATCTGAATTACTCGTAGTTGTTTGTCTTCAAGTCTTATTTTTAAGTTTGTATTACTTTTGCCGCTGGTGCGTTTGATTCGGTTTCTTTTAGTGTGTTTTTGGCAGGAATGGATAGCATGACAGTCGCACCGCTTTCGGAGGCAAAGAAAAGTCGGAAAAGGGAAGTCAGAGCTACAACACGGGTACCCGTGTTGCACAACATGGCCCGTGTCATGGAGGACACGGTTGGCAGACACGGGTATACCAAAGCAGAAGAAAAGGGGAATCAGACGTACAACACGGGTGCCCGTGTTGCACAACACGGCCCGTGTTGCAGCCCTTGGAGATGGAAACGCGCCCTGAAGGAGTCAGCAGCCTGACACGGCCACCCGTGTTGCACAACACGGCCCGTGTCAGGGCCACTGAGAGTGAAATTGTTATATTTTCTGATTTTTTGCTGTCAGACCTATTTCGAAGGGCATTTGAGACATTTCGCGATGTAATTTGAATTTAGATATAAGAGTCACTTTTTAGAAAGTAGGGGACACTTTTGAACTGATATTAGGATTGACAACTGAGAGGAGAGTTCGACTGGAAAACAAAGGATCGATCAAAAGCGGAAGCAATTGACGATCCAAGGATTTCAACTCGCATTGTAATGATCTTCTCCTTTTCATTTCTAATTGCTTTTATGTTTACAAAGAACATGAGCAGCTAAACCCCAAGTTGTTAGGGGGTGGTCCTAAGTTGCGATGTAATGACTTTTATTTGATTATTCTATTAGAACTATGTTATTCACCTTATATCTTTTATTTTGCATCAATCTTAATGCGTATTCATATTGGAAAGTAGAATTCGAATTATGCTTAGGTTTTAGTCTGGAAAGGCAACCTTACACTTTTGCAAAATAGGCTCACGGTCGATATTTCTTAGGAATGAGGATATCCCGTATCACGTATTTTATGGTCTGAACTATTGCTTGATGCTTTTCATGGACACTGAGGAATTAGTGTACATGAAACTCATCAAAGGGTTTTCATTAAGGAATTAAGAAAACTAAATTAGCCAACTGATGAATTAAGGTTAATAACTATTATAGCAGGATAATCATATATGGTCTTTACTCGCATCGTATCCACTCCCCTAACACTGTTCTCAGATTGATTTATAAGTCTTTATTTACTTGTTATATTACTCTGCTACCAAACAAACCACTAGACCTTTTGTTCATTTGAATCCTAAAAATTCCGTTAATTACTACGCAGTCCTCGAGATCGATACTTGGGACTTTTCCCTTATTACTACAATTGGTAAAAATAGTACACTTGCTATTTTCCCGATCAGAAGTCATTGCAAAACAGAGGTTGGCAAGAAGATATAACCTGAATGTCCGGTGGAGGAAGTTCTAGGATGGTGACCTGGTCTTCAAGAAAATCACAGACTCAAAAAACAAGGGAAAGCTTACCCTCAACTGGGAAAGCCCATTCTGGGTACTTCAAAAACTAAACAACGGAGCCTATAAGCTGGAAACATTAGAGGGAGTAGAAATACCCAGGACATGGAATGTATCCAATATTTGGCTATATTTCAGCTAAATATTATTTAATTCAATAACGAATAAAGGATCTAGGTTGCACTCTTTTCCCTTGCAAGGGAAAGGGTTTTTAACGAGGCACCTATACTTAAACTTTTTTATGTCTTGTTTATAGGTATTCGACTGAAGATGGTGAGCTATAACTTGGGAAACTCCTATAAACGTGTTGACTTGCTCCACGTACATAGGTCACCTATAAACGCTCCACGTACAAGGGTTGATTAAACTCTTATAAACTTGTTGACTTGATCCACGTACATAGGTCGCCCATAAACGCTCCGTGTACAAGGGTTAATTAAACTCCAATAAACGTGTTGACTTCCTCCGCAAACTTAGGTTGCCCATAAACGCTCCGCGTACAAGGGCTTATTAAACTCCTATAAACGTGTTGACTTGCTCCGTGTACATAGGTCGCCCATAAACGCTCTGCGTACAAGGGTTGGTTAAACTTCTATAAAGGTGTTGACTTGCTCCGCGTACATAGGTCGCCCATAAATGCTCCGCGTACAAGGGTTGATTAAACTCCTATAAATGTGTTAACTTACTCTGCGTACATAGGTCGCCCAAAAACGCTTCGCGTACAAGGGTAAATTAAACTCTTATAAACATGTTGACTTGCTTCGCGTACATAGATCGTCCATAAATTCTTCACGTACAAGGGTTGATTAAACTCCTATAAACATGTTGACTTGCTCCGCGTACATAGGTCTCCCATAAACGCTCCGCGTAAAAGGGTTGATTAAACTCCTATAAAAGTTTTGACTTGCTCCTCGTACATAGGTCACCCATAAACGTTCTGTGTACAACGGTTGATTAAACTCCTATAAACGTGTTGACTTGCTCCGCGTACATAGGTCGCCCATAAACGCTTCGTGTACAAGGGTTGATTAAACTTCTATAAACATGTTGACTTGCTCTGCTAACATATGTCACCATAAACGTGTTGACTTGTTCCTCATACACGGGTTGAACAAACACTTATAAATGTGTCTACTCGTTCCGTGCACACAAGCTAGATAATCAATTATGAAAATGATGAAACTAGGCCTAAACACACCAAAAGAAACTTGGGCTCATGGGTATCAAAATTATTCATGACCAACTACCAAAGGCTTATAAAGAACTGGGAGCAAGTCTCTGACAAAAGGATACCCAAGTCAATATCATAATCAACACTTAAGATTATAAGAGTTCTGGAGTCTCTAAAGTGTCAGAACTATATAGCCTAGGGCTTTAATAAAAGATAGTCGAGAAATGAGAAATCCAAAAAGTCTTAGGAATCAAACTAAGCAAAGAAGAAAGGAAAAATAGTGACCGACACTTTATAATCGGACACCTTAAGTTATTCTAACTTAGTGCCTGAAGGGCTAGATATACGCACATGACTATTTTGCAAAGAAATTAAAATGATGATAAATAGAAACGAAATTAAGAAAAGCCACAAAAGGGCCAAGTATTATGCATTACAAAGCCCAAAGGTTGAAAAGTAATAAGAAAAAGGGTGACAACACCATACTCCCTTACAAAAACTAAAAATTCATCAAAAGCATATCCAAAAGGATGTCTAATCAAAACAAGGAGAAAATTCAAAATCAATTAGCGGCCAAAGTGCCATTCGTGCCAACGTCATCCGAGTGCTCATTCTCGTCATTATTGACAGGAGTAGAAGATTTCTCTAGGTTTTCATCCATTTCTACAAGGCGGCCATCCTGCACCACCTTGAAATAATCCACCTCGGATAAATCCAGCCCGGGATGGAGGCATAGAGCTTGGTCACCAGCAGAGAGAACTTCAACTTGAGCCTTCTTAAAGGACTCAGTAAGCTCGGTATTGGAAGCCAAAAGTTCTTGATGAGAAGCCTTGATTTGCTTCAATTCCTCAATAACTTTTGATAAATTCAGTTTATGCTCGAATTCAAGGGCCTCCTTGTTTTTCCTCTTGTCGGCTAGTTCTTTTTCCAAGCTAGAAAGTTTATCGGATTGAACCCTATGAGCTTCTTGTACCCGGGTAATCTCTTCTCTCAGTTTCAACTCTGTCTTCTCAAAATCATCGCTGGATTCAAACAACCCGCGAGTAAGGATGACACACCTCATAAGATAGGAGCTTATATTCTGGGTGATCTTCTGCCTACCAATGGATTTCACTTTGTTAACGTCCTCGGTGGCGTTAAGATGGTCATACAAAAATTTATGTCCATCAAAGCCGTTGGACCAAAACTTAAACTTCTCGAACGCAGAAGTTCCCCCAGGGACTCTCATAAGAGAAGCAATCTCAATATCAGCTTGGCAGACTTTGTCAGCCATTAGGGTTTTCAGCTTCTTTGGAGCAACCTGTGAAACCTCTTCTTGAGTCTGAGGAGCATTGGGTTGAATGTGACTCTTACTCAGAGGAGCCTTAGTATTTGTACTCCTTATCTGCTTTGGTTGACAGACTTCTAACCCGCTAGGGTCCGACTTCGGCAATATAGAGTTCCCAGCTACCTTCTGGGTTGCTCGAGCTTCCTACATTAACTTCTTTTGCTCAGCTACGAATAAGCTCGTCATTGTATCTACAAACACATATACGAACATCAGGAAAA